>JACEVL010000344.1:1167505-1345005 GCA_020284085.1 Aporrectodea caliginosa | reverse complement strand
ATCATGTCTATCAGTAGCAGTTTCGTCGTGCAACCACTGTGCATTTGACTGGACTTGTGCATTATTCTAGGTTAGGAGGTTGGCGTGGCATCGATGAGCCTCGTTGCTATAGACGACCGACGGACGGACGAACGGACGAACGGACAGACGGACGGAGTCATCTGTCTTCTTTTAATGGTCCACAGATCGACTGTCAGTATCCGGTCGAAGACACTGGAGACTGCGTGATTCAATGATGGACCAATGAAGAGGAAGCAACCGTTTCATCTGAACGAAAAGCAACGCCAATAACGATCTGCTATGAAGTCTCTTCCACAGGTAGCCTTACTTGCCACTAGAACGTTCACTGTCCAGTCGATTCGACTTTCAATGTTGTAGCGCTAGCATAAACTAAGAATACTAATCGAGAATGGATGACTCTATTATGTCGTATTGCAACGAGACCCGGTTCTTGAATTTGTCGGCTGAAGGTGACGCCATTGCAACGTGTCCCCTGAACAACTCTAACGAGACGATGGCTCCAACCACGGAGGCTGCCTCTGCGGCGGTGGCGTCGTCTTCGATCGACGCCTGGCTCGTCTTCGTCTGCTTCGTATATGGCGCCATCTGTCTGGCGGGAACCATCGGAAACGGTCTGGTCGTCTACGTCGTCGTTCGCTATTCCAAGATGCGTTCCGTTCCGAACATGTACCTCTTCAACCTGGCTGTCTCCGACATCTGCTTTCTCATCCTGCTTCCGTTCCTGATCGTCACCGCTCTTCGTAAGATGTGGGTCTTCGGAGAAGTCCTCTGCAAGATCTTCTACATCATGACGTCGCTCAACTGGTTCGCCAGCGTCTTTACGTTGATTGTCATGAGCGCCGATCGTTACATGGCCGTCTGTCACCCGGTCAGCTCCATCAAGTACCGAACGTCAGGCGTCTCTGCCCTCGTCTGCCTGTCCGTCTGGGTCGTTTCGACGCTCTTCATGCTCCCCATCTGTCTGTACGCAGAGGCCGTCGAAGAAGAAGGAGTGAAGTCGTGTACGATCAAATGGCCAAAGAACGAGACGATTGCACCGGACAAGGCGTTCATCTGGTACGCTATGCTCATCGGATTCGCCATTCCGATGGTCCTCATCTCGGCCTTCTACGTCCTCGTCATCCTCCGACTGAAGACCTGTGGACCGAAGAAGAAGACGGGAGAACCAAAGCGATGGTCGCACTCACACAAGCGCGTCACTCGCATGGTTCTGGCCGTTGTGACCGTTTACTTTGTCTGCTGGTTGCCCTACTGGGTCTTCCAGGTCATCCTGACATTCCAGGCCGATGACTACGAGGCCCCCGCCTGGCAGGTACTTGCCTTCCAGTTCGCCATGATCCTCAGCTACACGAACAGCGTCTTCAATCCACTGCTCTACGCTTTCCTTGGAGACAACTTCCGACAGACGTTCGCTCGATCCATCGCCTGCTACAGTCGACAGACGAGACCGTCAATGCGCATGTCCGAGATGAGTTGCCGTAGCAACCGAACAACGGTGCGCAGTCTCCGTTGTCCTCCTCCGCCGACGACAGACAAAGAAGTGCGTCCGATGAGGGAGAGGAAGGAAGAGACGACGACGACGGCGTTCGTCGTCAGGGGAGGAGAAATGAAGATGGAGCGGGTCCTGCTGCAGGTACCGAACGGAGGAGGAGGAGGCCACGGGGGAGGAGGATCGTACAGTCTGTCGTCGTCGTCCTGCGCTGTGTCCATCGTAGAAGACCTCAGTCGAAACACAGACGACGATTATACTGTCACCGGACGACATCTCGAGGGGGGACGATTGCACCAGCAGCAGCAGCAGCAGGAGGAGGACAAAGAGCAGGCGGAGGAGGCGGAGGATGGGGAGGAGGCTGCGACGGAACAATTGGGAATTCAGGTGACTCAGTTCTAGGAAGAAGTAACGCTGTCTCTTAGTATCAACTGCAGAGACCATCATCGCCCGTTTAGTCAATTCCCTCAGCAGCAGCAGCAGCAGCCTCGGTAAGACTGTCTCGACTGCTTCTTTCAGCTCTGTGTTCGTACGATTAGCCCAATGATTCCTGTTGTCTGCCGTTACATTCGCTAACGTTTTATGTAGTTAATATTAGAATAATAATGACAAAAATAATTGAAAACATAATACAACGGGCCTAATTATGATGACAAAATAACAAGAACGATAAAAATTATAAAGTTATAATAATATAGAGATAATAATTGAATAATATATATAAAATAATAATAATAATAGCAATAATGATATAGTAGGTTCCGTAGCTGTCCACGTGCAAACGCAATGTTCAATGTTCCGCAGCTCTGCCTGATAACAACAAATTCTCTGACACGAGTCAAACGACAGATTTTGGCCTCGACCCTCGACCTTGACCTCGTCGTCGTCTTCGTCTTCGTGGCTTCTGTCCTCCGTTTCCTTATTTGTGGCCTCGAGATACGAGGACACAAATTTTGTGGTTGCGGATTGGTTCAGGTGTTTACCTGCATCAAGTGGCATAAAGCGGTTTATACATGCATTGCATACTCTACATTGGATGGAGACAACGTATATTTTGGGAATAGGGAGTTTACTTTCATTAGGCCATAGACACTAGATGTTTTCCCCTCCTAAGACGGCTAAAAATGATTGGAAAGATCACCCCGCAGGCATCAAGCCCGTGGGCCGCATGTTGGACAATAGACTATGGGGAAATCTGAATCTACCCGACGGTTTAAAACAGCGCAGCGCCACCTACTGAAATGAAATGAGCCAACATCCATGTACTTAACGCGTTTCGAGCTATAGCAGCGCCATCTACTGAAAAGAAATGAGTCCAGTTTATTACGACCTTCATAACGTATAAAATTTTAGCAATGCCACCTACCGAAACGAAATGAGCCCATAGCGTGACAAAAATGTTCACTTTATGACTTTATGACATTTGTCTTATATTATAATATAGATATGTTGTGCTAAATAAAGCAGATTTCTGTCATTCACTCGCAGTGTTTATAGCTTCTGCTTCAGTCTGTCTGTCAGTCAGTCAGTCAGTCAGTCAGTCAGTCAGTCAGTCAGTCAGTCAGTCAGTCAGTCAGTCAGTCAGTCAGTCTTGGCTTCAGCTGTTAACCTGTTGACAATTGAGTCAAGTAGAGTTTCATTTCAAATATCCTATCGTTAATTGATCCGTGAACTGATCTAAGTGAAGCCACTTTTCAGTTTTACATTACGAATACATTCTTAGATTGCAAATGATCTGATATTATTGATTCCGTTGCATTGACAGTGTTGTCACTACTTACCCGCAGACTGCAGTAGATGCGTAACTTTCGTTTTTTCAGTACCAATTTGAAGGTAATGGTCTCTAGATCAATATTCGTCCGAGTGGAAAGCATTCAGATTAAAAAATGAAGCGTGGGGGTTCGAAACCCCCACCTCCGTCCTTTGCGAAATATGTGGATTTTACTCCAGTCATTTCAAATAGATGCAAAAGTTTCTTTCTTCAGTACCAATTTGAAGGTAAGGGTCTACAGATCAATACAGGTCCGAGAAGAAAGCATTCAGATAAAAATAATGACTGTGGGGGTTCGAAATCCCCCGGCCTATGCTAAATATGTAAACTGTTGTAACTTTTGATTGGATGGTCCGATTTGAACATATTTGGTATGTATGGATTCAGAATCATGAGTTGCAAGTGATATTATCATGCATATTGGACATAAAAGCGTGTATTGCATATAAAAGCGTGGGGGTTGTAAATCCCTTTTCCTGCCTATGCGAAATATGCGTATTTCGCTACAGTCATTTCCAGTAGATGCATAAATTTCTTTTTTTTCAGTACCAATTTGAAGGTAATCCACCTTCAAATTGGTACTGAAAAAGAAACTTTTGCATCTATTTGAGATACTCTGGAGTAAACTCAACATATTTCGCAGAGGATGCATGGAGGGGTTTCGAACCCCCACGCTTCATTTTTTAATCTGAATGCTTTCCCTCGGACCAATATTGATCTAGAGACCATTACCTTCAAATTGGTACTGAAAAAAAAAAAGTTATGCATCTACTGGAAATGACTGGAGCAAAATACGCATATTTCGCATAGGCAGGGGAAGAGGGATTTACAACCCCCTCGCTTTTATATGCAATACACGCTTTTATGTCCAATATGCATGTTAATATCACTTGCAACTCATGATTCTGAATCCATACATACCAAATAATGTTCAAATCGGACCATCCAATCAAAAATTACAACAGTTTACATATTTAGCATAGGCCGGGAGATTTCGAACCCCACGCTTTTTTTATCTGAATGCTTTCTCCTCGGACCTGTATTGATCTATAGACCCTTACCTTCAAATTGGTACTCAGAAAGAAACTTTTGCATCTATTTGAAATGACTGGAGTAAAATCCACATATTTCGCAAAGGACGGAGGTGGGGGTTTCGAACCCCCACGCTTCATTTTTTAATCTGAATGCTTTCCACTCGGACGAATATTGATCTAGAGACCATTACCTTCAAATTGGTACTGAAAAAACGAGAGTTACGCATCTACTGGAAATGACTGGAGCAAAATACACACGCTTCATTTTTTATCATGCATGCTTTGCATATTTTGCATAGGTCGGAGGGTTTTTTCGAGCCCCCACACTTAATTTTTCATCTGAATGCTTTCCCCTCGGACCAATATTGGTCTATAAACCATTACCTTCAAATTGGTACTGAAAAAGAAACTTTTGCATATATTTGAAATGACTGGAAAAAATACATATATTTCCCATAGGCCAGAGGGGGTTTTCGAGCCCCCCACGCTTCATTTTTATCTGCATGCTTTCCCCTCGGACGAATATTGATCTACCTTCAAATTGGTAGTGAAAACGAAACTTTTACATCAACTTGAAATGACTGAAGAAAAATGCACAGGCACGTTCCTCCACTAATTCAAGCAACTATCCAACCATCATCTTACCGACACAGCTCACTTTGGCCAATATAACAAGACCCATTACTAGTGAATTCCTATCAACAGTCGGCTACTCATTGGCAGCGAGACGACAGACAGCTTCTTGTAAGACCTGCCTGGCCTCTGTGTCTGGCCTCTGTGCCTGGCCTCTGTGCCTGGCCTCTGTGCTGGCTTCTGCCTATGTGCCTTGTCCCTCTGAATTATGACCGACTGCCGATCGTATACACCCTTCAATCTGCTGTGCGCCCTCTTGGCATGACTGCAGCCGTAAAGGTTATCCCTCGTTAATTGGTAGCCAAACAAATAAAACGTCTCACACGACTCAGGATAATATGACGTCAATATAATCGCCCCCTTCATCAGACGAACGATCACAGATACCTCTCGAAGCACAGAACGACGACGTTTACATGGCGCATTTGGTGGCAAAACTGTCTCTGCAGATGACGCCATTGGGATCAATAATATAAGGTTAATGACCTGAAGTATTTCATGACAGACCCGAACGTTTAAAGTTCTGAGTCGATATCACTGAACTAATTAAGCCAGGAAACACATTGCCCCTCCGTTTTTGGCAAAGAAAAACGGATTCTAAGTTATGATAATGAGAAGAGACGATGTAGTCCTTCGTGTCATTTGGCATAATTTCGGCCACTCCTTTGAGAGCGCATCTGGTTAGTTTATCTGGAAACAGGGTTTACAAATGTTCAGTTACACTTACAGTTAGAAATGGTCTCCTGTTTGCTTCTCATATATACTCTGTTTCGGTCGGTTGTGAGTAAGGATTCGCTGCTGCTTCTAACACAGCAATTGACCTTTGACCTTCGAGGTTCTTGGTCCATTGGTCTAATTGATGAGTTGGAGCGGTGACCGTTTTCAGATCTCCTATGACTCGAAAGAAGCAGGCGCTATTTTCCAAAGACTCAGAATTGCAATGTAACGCTCTCTAAATGTCGTATTTTGCTCTGCCTGTTTGTTCATTGATGACGTTTATCCATTCGTTGTCCGCTCAGTGTTCTTCTTCTTGACTTATTTCATATCTTTCCTTTTCTTCTCGACCTCCTTTCATCCATCAATCGATTACGAAGAAACCTTTATGATCCGTAACAACGCGTGGATAGATAGAGTTTGTTTTCGAATTGTTGGATTTGAACAGCGATGATGCTTGTTTACAAAAGATACTCAAGCGCACTGCTAGCGAACCAGATCGTGCGATCTTCTGAGCCATTGCAGATGTGATGGGTTTGTTAGCAGTTCGCATCATTATCTCCTATTATAAACAAACATATTATTAAGGATCCGGTGCCTGAAGGTCATTGTCTTCAGAGCCAAAAGTAAAATAGGGTCTGATGATACTTTAGAGACGTAGTATACCATCTAACTCAGTCTCCGCTAGAAGCCATAATAAAAATAGTGAAAACAATAATAACAATGAAAATAATAAAAATTATTAAATAATTATATAACAGAATAATATTGTTATTATTTTCCTAATGGTCGTGAGAAATAGGAAGCAACTTGTTTTCTCGGAGACGAGTTTTTTACTCATAACATAATTTTTACCCGAGGGATTTTTTCTACCTCGGGGTAAATTATTATTATAATAATAATAATAATAATAATAATAATAATAATAATAATAATAATAATAATAAACGCTGAGGGTGCAGAATTTCTCTCTGAGCTGGGACGTCGCATTTCAGTTGTCTCTGGAGATCAACGGGAAACTAAATTTCTGTTCCAACGTCTTTCCATCTGTGTGCAGCGCCACAATGCCATTGCATTCAGAGGCACATTTCAGGATGGCTGTGTAAACTGGGACGAGGCCTGATTTCTCGGAGAACGTTTTTACTCCTAACCTAATTTTTTGTTCCTGAGGGATTATATCTACCTCGGGTAAAAAAAATAATAATAATAATAATAATAATAATAATAATAATAATAATAATAATAATAATAATAATAATAATAATAATAATAATAATAATAATAATAATAATAATAATAATAATAATAATAATATAATAATAATCATGAATACCTCGGGGCATAAATAATAATAATAAGGGATCATGTATACCTCGGGGTATAAAAATCTGGTGTAAAAAATAATAATAATAATATAATAATAATAATAATAATAATAATAATAATATAATAATAATAATAAACCCTGCAAACCCTGAAGACGAGGCCTGACCCCCAGACAAATTTCCTGCTCCTTATTGTAATTTTTCATAAATCCTGAGGGATCCTTGATACCTCGGGTAAAAAAAAAAGAATAATAATAATAATAATAATAATAATAATAATAATAATAATAATAATAATAATAATAATAATAATAATAATAGCCGTTCCAGATATATCACTTTTATAATTTCTAATTATGCAAATGCCACATGGCATCGGGTCATAGATCCGAATGGTTGAGCTGAATGTCTTTCGAGAGTTATTGCATCTCTACTGTTAGGAATAGGAATAGGTATGTCGTCCATTAGATGAATTTCCCAATTATTGCTGTTAACTTAATTGGCAGCGATAAATCGACGACGGTTGTAATTGATTCAGTTGCAAATAAAGTAGTTCTTCATATTATTCATATTCCGATGTTCTTTATCGTCAGCTGCGCTAATCTTCATTGCACGCAATTTATTCCATGATAGGTCGAATTGATCCTCCTCTTCCTCCTCCTCCTCTTCCTCCTCCTGCTCCGCGTCGCCGTCATCACAAAGGGACAATTTCGACCAAAGGTAATTCAGAGGGAAGAGGAGGAGGAGGAGGAGGAGGAGGAGGAGGAGGAGGAGGAGGAGGAGGAGGAGGAGGAGGAGGAGGAGGAGGAGGAGGAGGAGGAGGAGGAGGAGGAGGGCATAGTTCCAAAACACTCTGTTCTTAATGCTTCTCAGTCAATCAACTTCAGTGCATCTCTTGCTAAGTCCAATCGCATATCATCGATTCCATCATCGTCGTCGTCGTCGTCGTCATCGTCATCATCATCATCGTCGTCATCATCAGCGGCATCACCTAATCAGTGTCATTATCATCAACACCACTACAGCCAGAGTTGTATGGTCTCGAGACTCCTGAACTTCTTGCGCTATAAAATTGTCCTGTGCCGATGTGATAACTAGTAAGTTGGAAGTGCTAAACACACCGGAAGTTTAGAAAAGCGGTCTTTCTGGTTAATACTGACTTAACAGATATTGAAACGAGCAATTTCTACTTTATTTCGATTTTCTATCAGTGCAGATATTACAAAATGTCTCATAAAGAACCTGAAATATTCAAATTTGCATTCACGCAATTAGAAGTCAGGGGCAAACAAAAGAAATGACATGCCATTTGCCGCTGGTGAAAAACCACCACAAGCGAAACGATTGGAACAACATCTAGTTTCTCAAAGTGAGTTATGTCGTAAATTTATGGAATATTATTGGTTTAAATTTTAGAATCACTTAAATATTTATTTTGAGCGGCTGACGGTTGAGAGAAGAAATGTTTCGGGATTTGGGTCCAAGTTGTTTCAATTTTTATTCTGTAATGTGTGCTACCCTGTGGACTAAATGCCGAAAAGCCTCAGTGTTGAGCTGTTTTGAATTGTCGTGGACCTAGTGTCTCGGCCTCGGTCTAAGTTTTAAGTCTCGCATACAAGTCTGACTACAGCCATCATCACTACAACCGCCACTGCCATCAACACCATCGTCCTAAGCCTAAGGCCTCATGTGCCAGATACATCATTTCAGAGCATCATCATTCATCATTGTCGTCCTCATAATCGTTATTATCATCATCATCATAATTACAGTCATAATGATGTTCTTTTCGAGTTCTGGTCTCTTTCTATCTTTCATATGAGCGATGCTTATCGTGAATGAGTTTCCTCTCCTCTCCATATATAACACGTGGTCTCCTCTCCTTCCGGTTCATTGTCAGTGGACACAGTTCTAGATCTACTGACGTCGTCCATTCGCATCGACCGACGACGCATTCATTGCAAAGAAACCGAATGTGCGTTTCATGAGAAACGACGACGACGACGACGACGAAGAGGAGGAGGAGGAGAAGGAGAAGGAGGAGGGAGGAGAAGGTAGAGGAGGAGGAGAAGGAGAAGGAGAAGGAGGGAGGAGAAGGTAGAGGAGGAGAAGGAGAAGGTGGAGAAGGAGGAGGAGGAGAAGGTGGAGAAGGAGGAGGAGGTGGAGGTGGAGGAGGAGGAGAAGGAGTAGGAGGAGGGAGGAGAAGGTAGAGGAGGAGAAGGAGGGAGGAGAAGGTAGAGGAGAAGAAGGAGAAGGTGGAGAACGAGGAGGAGGAGGAGAAGGTGGAGAAGGAGGAGGAGGAGAAGGTGGAGAAGGAGGAGGAGGAGAAGGTGGAGAAGGAGGTGGAGGTGGAGGTGGAGGTGGAGGAGGAGAAGGAGGAGGAGGAGGGAGGAGACGGTAGAGGAGGAGGCGGTCGGTGGTTCTTTGACAGACGACCGACCGTCGCTGTATCTAGAGATAGAGTGAGGCAAAGACATCATCTTCTACTGATAAGAAATCCTCCTCCTGTTCCTCCTCTTCGTCCTCCTCCTCTTCCTCCTCCTCACTCATCGTTATCATCCTTTTAGTCCTTATGTGCCTGATACATTTACATTTGCCTAAGGCGTCGATCGGATTTGACCTGCCAGGAGTGGGGGGGGTCCTCTCGTCTCGCGTCTCTTATCCTTCGCTTCTTCAAGTATTGCGAAATCAGATTATCTATTTATCGTACTCTCTCTGTCTGTCTGTCTGTCTCTCTCTCTGTCACCTATGTATACTATACATACATACATACACATGTATATATGAACTTATACATACATACATATATATGTGTGCGTGTACGTGTGTGCGACCAAAACTGTCTCGATGCGAGAATATCAATTGTCTTTGGAAACTTCGAAATTCCAAATTATGAAATCATTTCGTTTTCCCCTATTTTAATGGAACGTTCCTTGAAAGGCGTATTTTACACTGAATAAATCAAGTACTTCAGCTGGATGCAATCTAAGTTGCAACTAAAACATAAGGTTTACTATAGAAGCAAAAAAGCAATAGCTAACGATGCCTTTCCAACGAAGGTGTAGTAACATAAAAACCGTATGCCATTGTTTTCGAAAGAGAGAGAGCCTCGCCAGAAATAACACTGGACAACAAATTTTAACTTTTTTTGCTGCCTAAAAAACTTTAGCTGTTCTATATAGATTTTGGCACGCTGAATCCAGTGGTGTTCTCAGAATTTTTGTATCACGTCAGGTTTTTGAGAAAAATGGTTTGCAAGATTTTAAAAGAAATGCCCAGAAAGTTACTTAGTGCATAGATTTCACTGGACAACAAATTTTAACTTTTCTTTGCTTCCTAAAAAACTTTAGCTGTTCTATATAGATTTTGGCACGCTGAATCCAGTGGTGTTCTCGGAATATTTTTACCACGTAAGGTTTTTGAGAAAAATAGTTTGCAAGATTTTAAAAGAAATGCCCAGAAATTTACTTTTAGTGCATAGATTTCACTGGACAACAAATTTTAACTTTTTTTGCTTCCTAAAAACTTTAGCTGTTCTATATAGATTTTGGCACGCTGAATCCAGTGGTGTTCTCAGAATTTTTGTATCACGTCAGGTTTTTGAGAAAAATGGTTTGCAAGATTTTAAAAGAAATGCCCAGAAAGTTACTTAGTGCATAGATTTCACTGGACAACAAATTTTAACTTTTCTTTGCTTCCCAACAAACTTTAGCTGCTATATAGATTTTGGCACGCTGAATCCAGTGGTGTTCTCAGAATTTTTGTATCACGTCAGGTTTTGAGAAAAATGGTTTGCAAGATTTTAAAAGAAATGCCGAGAAATTTACTTAGTGTTTATATTTATTTACTAGATTTACAATGAACAATCCGCTGATTTGCGTTTGTATTCAATATATACAAACGCAAATCAGCGGTTGTTCAGTTTTAAAATGTCCAAAAAGTAAATAACAGTACATTGTAAATCTATGCACTAAGTAAATTTCTGGCATTTCTTTTAAAATCTTGCAAACCATTTTTCTCAAAACCTGACGTGATACAAAAATTCTGAGAACACCACTGGATTCAGCGTGCCAAAATCTATATAGAACAGTAAAGTTTTTTAGGAAGCAAAAAGTTAAAATTTGTTGTCCAACTAAAAGTAAATTTCTGGGCATTTCTTTTAAAATCTTGCAAACTATTTTTCAAAACCTTACGTGGTAAAAATATTCCGAGAACACCACTGGATTCAGCGTGCCAAAATCTATATAGAACAGCTAAAGTTTTTTAGGAAGCAAAGAAAAGTTAAAATTTGTTGTCCAGTGAAATCTATGCACTAAGTAACTTTCTGGGCATTTCTTTTAAAATCTTGCAAACCATTTTTCTCAAAAACCTGACGTGATACAAAAATTCTGAGAACACCACTGGATTCAGCGTGCCAAAATCTATATAGAACAGCTAAAGTTTTTTAGGCAGCAAAAAAAAGTTAAAATTTGTTGTCCAGTGTAATCAGAAGGGACAGAGAGAAGAGAATTATGGCGCTAAAGGAGTAACACAATGTATTCATAGAAGAAGACGAGGAAAAATGTTCAAATCATATGGGCGAAATAGTACGAAGAATTGTATAGAAAGCAAGGCATGATACTTGTGTGGCACGGTGGCCGACTGGTTAGAGCGGTTGACCAGTAACGTCGAGAGTACGGGTTCAACCGTCGTCCGGGGTGGTTTAACTGTGTAGGGACCTTGAGCAAGTCCTTCGCGCACAATTGCTCTGCAATATAATTGCTTCTGCGCCGCCGAGGCGTGTGCACTTCTGAGCTTGGGGCCACCTTAGGAAGAAGGGCGATATCAAAGGCAGTTGTATTGTATATACTTTTGTATCTGCTGTATCTACCTTATCAAAGAAGATAAAGTAGATACATGTATGCATGTACTGATGTAGGCCTACTCTGCCTTGCTTTCTATACTCAGGGAATCATCATCATCATCATCAGGATCCATGGGCCGAAGGCCCGTAGGTGTCCAACGCTTGCCTCGGATCCCTGGGCCGAGGCCCTTTTGGGGTCCAATGCTTGCATTGGATTTCATTCGTATTTTTTTTTCTTTACGAACGGAGTATCTGCACCCATCCGTTCGACCTTCGCGCTTCTCCCTTAAAGAGAGTTCCAGGCTTAGGACTGGCTCTGATATCCACATGTGGTATCAAAGGCGGCGATGCCACCCACGTTTGCCAGCTTTTTCAGGGTTCCTGCTCAGGGAATATAGCTTCTAAATTTCTTAATGGTCGAGGGACATAGATGTAGAGTCTTGGCCTACACCTGTGCCAAACCCAAAAGGTTCAGCAGATGTAAACAAAATCTGGACATTTGGAAACAGTCTGCTGTAGCGGTGAAGTAACGTGCACCAGCTGCTGCTGCTGCTGCTGCTGCTAACGTCATAGAAACAACAGGTAAAACAGAAAGTACGTCGGGTGTTCATATGCATGTTGTGTAGCACCGCTTTCCGAGAATATCTAGCATACTTAGAAGTCCAGAGTGCTCTAAGTTCTGCTGAAGCGGTCAAAACAGCAGTGAATAGGAAGAAACAGGAGTCAGAATGGAAGACAGGAAATGGAAACGAATACCGGTTCCCACAGCAGAACTGAAGTGGAAAATTAAACGATTTAACAGCACCAACCAAGAGACTAAGCAACAGAATCCATCGGTACAGAGGGTAAAAGCACGTCGCTACTATAAGCTGGACACAAATAAACTAAACTCCTGAGAGGAAACGGACAAAGTGCATCTATCATACACTTTTATGTCTGCACGAAGTCCAGAAAATTTAAAATCAATGTAGATAATGGAAAGATAATTACAAGCAACTCTAATTTTCTTCAGCGGCTCAGTCAGCCACATTCAGCTACTTACAATTTAATCCAATCTAATGACTTCACTTTGCTTAATTTGCTCGCAAAGGTAAGGAAACAAACAGTAGAGGAAAAATATAAGAGAACATTAGGACATTGTGGAAGTGATAAAGAACTTAAGCTGCATTATGTGCACACAGACTCCAGAAAATTAGAGGGAACATTGATTGAATGCATGCGGTTACAACTTGGGTGAAAAGGATGTTTTCGATTGAAAAAGCATGGTGTATTTTTAGATAATTCTAATAATGGAAGCGCTAGGTATAGTAATTCCAGCTGAAATTTATTCATAGAGACTAAGTGTGTACATGCAATTTGTAGGGAAAGTTTTCGATAGAAGCGCAAATAAAAAGCATGGAAACTGTGCATTTTGGTGACTTTGGATTGTGAAACTGATATGAACGACAGTTTTAGATGGAGAGAACAATGCATGTGGGTGTAATTTGATGACAAGACGTGTTTTCGAATAGGCAAACGACACATGCAAAGCACTAAAATGTACATGTTTGGAAAGATTGGGCGTTGAAACCGATATGTACAACAGTTCTAGCTGAATGGAACGAAGCATGTGACTGTAATTTGTTGGAGAAATAAGTGTTTTCGATTGCCTAAACACATGCAAAGTCTGTTAAATGGTATGTTTTTGGAGAGCTGGAGCGATAGAATTGATACGTTCCAGCTGAAGGTTATTCCATAAGGAGCGAAGCACACAGCTGTAATTTGCAAGGAAGTAGGTATTTTTGAGTTAAACAAGCGTGTTAGAAGCAGTATTAGGCCTAATTTTGTCGAAAGTAAAAAATTGCAATACACTGACTGTCACTGAGCAAGTGAGCATGCATAGCCTACATGTATCCAAGTTTAAAGTTTGGAAATGCATAACTTTGCGGGAAAATGAAGAACTTCATCGTTTTAACTCGTATGTAAAGCGGAGCAACTGTTAGCCTCTGCCGTATACGATTTCGCTAAAATTTCAAGTTGGGCATCCTGTAACAATAAACTTGTTGTAGCATAAGTTGAAGTCTTTGTCATATTCGGAATAGCCTGCATACAAGAGATGGCTATGTAGCTTATGTAAACCTGATTATTCCTTTAGCGTCACAAATCGAATAAAATTGATGACATAGCTCGAACTTTATCAATTTAATGTGTCAATCTCTTACACTCGCGGTGTGCTCGGCTGTATAGCTGAACAAACTTTGTACAGGCAACATGAAAGTTTTGAAACCGTATTACTGAAATAGCCCACCTTGTAGGCTTATACTAGAGTCCTTGTTTCAGTTCAATATCCCGAACTTTCCACAAATACAGTTTCTTACTCGCTTGTTTAACTCAAAAATACAACTGCCATACAAATTGCAGCTATTTGCTTCGCTCCCTATGGATGAGGATTGATAATAACGGAATGATATCAGCAGCGCAATATTGTACTTATTGACCAGCACTCTTTCACAGATGTTGAAGATGTAGATATTCTGAAGCAGCCACCAGATCTGCAACGCAGGACTGACCTCTGTCAATGAGTCGTAGAATGTCTCCGTGATTGATGGTTGAGGCTGCTCCAAAGATCCTGGTTCGTCGTTGCATCACCGAGATTTCGAGATTTCTCTGTGGCAGACGGCAGACGATAGTTTCAAGTCTGAGGAGGCTCGATATTGTCTAGTATTGATTTCTAGGAACCAGATCAAAATGGCGGCCTCGTTTCAGTGAAACAGAAGAACCATACACGATTGATACAGACGTGAAATGGCGTCGTCTTGGTTGACCAAATGAACGGACATATTGATGATGGTCATAGCCTTTTGTTCAACTCGAGGGCATCCGATTGTAAAGATCTTTCGTTGTCTAATTTTCTCATCTCACTTAGTAGGGTTACAACGAAACTCCTGTCAAGGACACACCTACCAACGCACACACACACCGCATCTAAACTGATTGACCGACGGAAAGACCGAGAGACAAAGAGACAGACTGAGAGACAGACTGAGAGACAGACTGAGAGTCAGAGAGACAGACCGAGAGACAGAGAGACAGACCGAGAGACAGACTGAGAGTCAGAGAGACAGACCGAGAGTCAGAGAGACAGACCGAGAGACAGACAGACTGAGAGACAGACTGAGACAGACTGAGAGTCAGAGAGACAGACCGAGAGACAGAGAGACAGACCGAGAGACAGACTGAGAGTCAGAGAGACAGACCGAGAGACAGAGAGACAGACCGAGAGACAGACTGAGAGTCAGAGAGACAGACCGAGAGTCAGAGAGACAGACCGAGAGACAGAGAGACAGACTGAGAGACAGAGAGAGACAGACCGAGAGACAGACCGAGAGACAGAGAGACAGACCGAGAGACAGAGAGAGTCAGAGAGACAGACCGAGAGTCAGAGAGACAGACTGAGAGACAGAGAGACAGACTGAGAGACAGACTGAGATACAGAGAGACAGACTGAGAGACAGACTGAGAGTCAGAGAGACAGACTGAGAGACAGACTGAGAGACAGAGAGACAGACTGAGAGATAGACAGACCGACCGACCAAACTGCGCTCCATCATAGTCACTGGTGCGGTTGGCAGTTGGTCTTTTAGGCTCACATTTAATTATATTTAATTATAGTCACGAATGAATAAAAGTCAATTCGAAGAGACGCAATGCAGTCCACTCGTCATCATCAATTTATCTGAGGCCAACTGCGACGCTCCAGTCTATACGCAGGTTATATGACACCCTGACTCATCGACCTCATCCATTGCCTGATCCGTCTTCAGTCTTCCTCCTCCTCCTTCTCCTCCTCCTTCTCCTCCTCCTTCTCCTCCTCCTTCTCCTCCTCCTTCTCCTCCTCCTCCTCCTCCTCCTTCTCCTCCTCCTCCTCCTCCTTCCTCCTTCCTCCTCCTCCTCCTCCTCCTCCTCCTCTACTTCGCTCTTCTTGTCAATATAGATGACTGGAGATGACAGGAAGGACGAACGGAGAAGGGACGAATGAGAGAAATGTGAGAGTGGTTGCAATCAATCATCATTAGAGCGAGTAATTCAGGGATTGTGATGGAAAACGAGGAACGTTTATCGCAAAGGTAATATAAACGCGGTTTATGAAGGAAACTGGAAGAGAAGACGATGGAGGAGGAGGAAGAAGACGAGGAAGAGAAGGAGGAGGAGGAGGAGGAGGAAGGAGAAGAAGGAAGAGGAGGAAGAGGAGGAGGAGAAGGAAGGGAGGAGGAGTAATAGGAGGAGGAGGAGGAGGAGGAGGAGGAAGCAGAGGAGATTCCTGTGTCGATCGTCGTAGTCCATGATGATGGGACGGGAGGGAGGGGAGGGCGTCATCGTTGACGGTCGACAGACTATTCGATCCCTGTTCATACCTGTCGTCGTCGGCGCTTCTCGTGCCTATCATTCCGCCTTCTCCTCCGCAGGCGCCTGTCTTAAACGACGTATACGGTCAGAAGGAGAACAGAGACAGACACCTACAATGTCATGTACATATGGCGTGAGAGGCAGGTGAACAACACAGGAAAGAGAGATGACGCTGCATCGTCAATACAATAAATGTCTTCTACTCGTGCGTTTCATTCTCCTCTTAATAGTCCTTCTCCATGTCATTCAGTGTCAGAGTGGCGAGACTCTGCCTATCCCTGCATTGGTCAATGTGTATCTCCGTGCCTATGTGTATGTATGTCTGAGTGTCCGTTTATGTATGCGTTTGTCACTGTAGATATATCTGTGTTCTTGGCTGTTCCTGAGTCTGTGTTCATCTCTATCTTTATCTGACCATATTTATGTCTGCGTGTCACTGCTTCCGTCATAGTCTTTGTTACTGCATGTATACGTCTGCTTCTGTTCGTGTTTGTCTCTCTGCTTATGTCTCTATGTGTATGTGACCGTGTGCTTGCATAACACCGTCTCTGTCCTCGTTGGTCGCTCTGGAAGTCATGACATATATACATGTAGGCCTGTAATTTTTGCGTAAGCCAGTTTGTCAGTTTGTGCATATTCAAAAGGACAACTGACCAGACACACACACACACACACACACACACACACACACACACACACACACACACACACACACACACATTCTGCTCCTATTAAAATATTGTCCGATTTGTTCTGAAGGCGACGCAGATGTAGGTCCCGATGGACTGTTTTCTGATTGGCTGATCAGAAGATGCCATCAAAACAACCACTGCACCTGCAGTCTAACATCGACAGAGGAACAGTCAGCGGAACAAGACTTCTCTGTGTTGGAGTCTCAGTCCAGGGACTTTGCATCGCCAAGTTTAAGCTCCCTGATTAAGGCAATGGATTTCCCTTGAGGCTCATTTAGACATAATGATCAAAGATCCTGAACATTTATCTGGCTACTCAGGCACTCCGAGAGGGGGCAGGGGGTGGCAAAAAGCCAGGGGCCCGGCGACTTTTAGGGGCCCGGGCTGGGCCCAGCAATCAACTTATGAAAAATACTGTATTATAATCAGTTATACAAAGTTTATGATTTATGTCTTTTAAAATATAATATTACGGACACTTAACAACAATAATTCCCTATATAAATATAATTTTGTAGGGTTGTACCCTCACTATTATTATTTCAGTTTGTTTATAAAAAAATTCTCATAAAGTCTAAGGATAGTTATGGACCCGTGATTGCACTGCGTAGGGGCCGGAATTTCTGTCGGCAGCCCTGTGGCTACTCATGATGCTGTCTTATGACCGTAAAGCGAGGACAGAAGATTGAAAATATGAAACACTGAACACTTGATTTGTCAAAACCATAGTTGTTAAAAACGGTAAAATCAAAATAAAAAACGGAAAAACGTCGTTTTATTGAAAAAAATAAAAAACGGAAAAAAACGAGAAAAACGGAAAAGAATATAATTTGACTTTGCTACATCTTTTACTGCATTTTAAAATTAAAAACCTTGTTTACACAATTTAATTTTAATCAACAAATAACAGGTGTATGCCTAACTTTATTAGTACACACCAAGTAACAGTAGGCCTAATCTACAACAATTATTTTCTTTTTCATAAATTTGGTTTAAAAAGAAATTGAAAAATTAAAAATATTGAAATGTTTTCAAATTAAAATAGTATGCAAAGTCCATATAACTCCATGCTGACATAAACAATTAAGAACTAAACTTTGTAAGTATAGAGTGTACTAAATTAAAAGTTGTAGATCTACTTACAATTCTGACTTATAAAAGAACTTGATATGGAGTGATATCCGTCAATTTATCAGTCAATCAGAGATTACTGAGTACAAAGACAGCATTTCGCATTTTGGATAACTTAGAAATTCAAATAACTTCTATAAATTTTAGGCCTATTTCCTGTACTGTGCAGTTTATTTCTCAACTGATGATACTAAATACTGACGTAAATTGGATGAATCCTTGAAATGACGGAGACAACGTAAGGGATATCAGACAAAAATAAAATTCTAACAAATAGTAACAGACAGTAAATAAATAAATAAAGTTACATTAAAAAGCCCTGTGGCTAACAAACGCTGTCTTATGACCGTAAAGCGAGGACAGGACGATTTTTGAAAATATGAAACACTGAACACTTGATTTGTCAACTATGGTCAAAACAATTACCGTCACTGCGATCATAATAATAATAATAATTATGACTACTTATTACTATTAATATTATGTGGATGAATAACGATAATCATTATCATTATAACTAATAATTGCTTTGAATTGGTTGAATCTCGACAAAGAGAGAAAGTGCTGTGGAGGGCGACAGAATAAAGCCATTGGATAGCAAATGATAGGGACTGGATGAAGATGCAATGTTTCACTTGCACCACCAGATGCATCATCATCTATTAGACAGCGGAGCTCAAGTAAGTTCTGCGTTGATAGCAGCGATCAGAGTTTCAAAATGAGTGGAAGAAAAACGATCCTGTGACTGCAGGAGTGAATTGCATTCTGTGAGATTTTCCAGGATCCGCCATTTCCGGAGACATATCAGCTGAAGCACAGGAAGCATCCACCCAAATGTAGCAGCCACATATTATGTCAGGTATACAATGACATCCCCAACCTAACCGCCTTCTAATGGTCGATCGTAGATGGTTTCCGGACTGCTCTTGTTGGTCATTGTAATTGTAAATGGACATTCATACAGGACGGCTCAAAACAAACCAAATCTGCGCTAGCCTGTGTGATATTAAAGTCATTTACAACTAGACTATTGCATCAGTTGGTAGTATGATTGGTTGTTTTGAAACAAACGACTCAAATAATGGGACGATTTAAATAGGGCTGAAGACTGGGGTTGAAGAATTCTATCATGATGTATTGATGTTGTTAACTACAATTATTATTATTATTATTATTATTATTATTATTATTATTATTATTACAGTAGTTTTATATAGCGCCCCTTCAAGATAGTCTACTCAGAAGCGCTCCCAGCCCAACCTCGGTCAAACAGGACAGTCTTAAGGCCAGAGAAGAACTGAGCAGAGTGTCCTATTGAGGTCAGACGCAGTGCCACCGGAAGCCCATTCCAGGTCACCGGGCCAGCCACAGAGAAGGCGCGGCGCTGTCGGATAGCAGTCCGAGCACGGGGGACAAGGAACTCTGTTTGCACCGCTGAGCGCAACGAGCCACGACGCGGAACAGTCACAGTACTAACAGTAGGGCAGCAGAGTTCCCGCAGATATGGAGGAGCCAGGCCCTCAGTGCAGCGCCGGACCAATGCAGAGACACGGTAGGCAATGCGCTGCGGATAGGGGAGCCAATGGAGGATATCTCGCACGTATGTTTAATGTTTTACAATGGTTAATAGCTGTCGCGAATTTGTTTAAGAAAACTTACAAAACCAAATTTTATGTACTGACTAGGTTCTGCGCATGTCAGTGACATTGTGTGTCATATCTGCGGATTATTTCGTCCAAATGCAGAATTTTCTCAATGATTTCTAACATTTGGGAATTTACTGTAGCTGAGTTCGCGTGTCGGAATTATTCTTCTTTTCTGTGCGGATTTTCTAGACGTTCACGTTACTTTCTTTGCATATAATCTTAACCTACATGACTGCATAAGTCTGGCTGCTGAGCGGTCTAGTGTCGGGTCCATGGACCTGCCAATATGTCGTCTGCATAAGGATAGTTTTCGTCTCGGCGTAAGCTGAGCGATGTGAATCTTTTGAGTGACCGAGTCAACGGTTGGTCGCTGGTGGCGTTTCCATCTTACGACCACCAGCAGGCGACGAATGCCTGTTCTACGTGCACTCTGAAGCTCAGGAGGGAGCCGACCGGACGGACCGACGGACGGACCGACGGACGGACGGACGGACGGACCGACCGACCGACCGACGGACCGACGGACCGACTGACGGACGGACGGACGGAGTGCTTCATCTACCACTTATGATGGACTGCTGATGGGCGGTGGTGTCATCTTGCACAGCTTACTTATGAAATGTAGCATCGATTCAGTTAGCGTAAACAGCATCTCTTATTGTGGCGAAAGCTCTCTCCTTCTGGCAGGTGTCCTTGTGTTGACTGACGTGGCCTCTCTTATGGGACCAATGTGACGAACACCTCTCTGGAAGGTTTCCGTCGTCGGGCGGATTTCTCTCACTTCTTACCAGGATAGCGCTTCAGAAATCCCCCAGTCTTCAATGTCGGCCAGGATCGGCCTCTCCGGTCTGGCAGAGGTCTTAGCGATGCTAGCGACCACCGAACGTCGATTAGATGAAGAAGACGACAAGAGTCAAGTCGATGAATTCACTTGTATTACTCAACAAGAACTCAAAACGTAACTGATTTACAACTGACGAAAGCATCAATGCAACTGAACTGATCAACCTGAAGTACACTATTCAACAAAAGACTCAATCAACTAACTCACACTGTCTGACAACAACTCTATTTATACCTAACAGGCCGGTCCCGGGGGACCAAACGGTCCCGGGGACCAAACGGTCCCCCCAGGGGGCCAAACGGTCCCCCAGGGGGCCAAACGGCCCCTCACACAAAAAATCAACTAGCACGTTAAGCGACAAGGTCAAGGCGTTCATTTCGCCACATTATTAGTTTTTTCTTTACGTTGCGCTGTATAAATTGTTAATTGCAATCACCTTTAAATTTTACGAGATTGATAACTAACACCAGCAGCAGTAGAATTCGTAATTGCATAGATATTGAGTCATCGGCTGAGGCTCAAAGGCGAGATGTTCTTACTAATGCATGCGATCGCTTCAACCATAATTGCCTGGAATGACCTCCTCGTAGATGCGGCGCAGATGACCTCTTAACTGCCGTTATAGGCAATACGCTGCTAACACGACGTTCAGTCACCATAATGAAGATATTGATGACGCTGCTTGGCATTCCTCTGCCTCGTTCGCTTTCATTCGTCTGTTCTTACGTCGTTCCATTCAAATTCTCCTCTTTCTCTTCTTTTCGTCTTCTCTTCCATCTTCTCCTCCTCCTCTCTGCCTCCTCCCTCTTCCGTCTCTCTTCTCATTAATTTTCTCTGCTTGGACGATAGCGACACCAGTCCTGTCTTTCTTCAGATGAACATAATCGCCCTAAACGCTTTTCTGTGAACACAGCGCATTCAAATTATCTCACCAACCATTTGTATATTATGCATTCTTCCATCGATACATATGATGATGGGTGGACAGGTGGACGTCGTGTGTAAGTATATTATGTGTTGCTCTAATGATAAGGACGCTTCGTGTACATGCGAAGCAGAGACTTGAGAGGCGCAGCTGTCGAATCGTCGTTGTCGTCGGTCGTTTGCACAGTTTCAATGCACAGCCAACGCCTAACATAATATGATCGTTACAATTGGACAGATGAGGCAAAACGTGACGATGCGAGCAGACAAGAGGAGGACATAGAGAGAGAGAGAGAGAGAGAGAGAGAGAGAGAGAGAGAGAGAGAGAGAGAGAGAGAGAGAGAGAGAGAGAGAGAGAGAGAGAGAGAGAGAGAGAGAGAGAGACAGCGAGACACTCAAGAGACAACAAAACAGAAGTATAGAAACGGGTTGAATCGCCGCTGGTCTCAATCCATTGACTACCACTCATCGCTTAACAATGAACTGGACCACACATACAGAATCATGTAGCTCCTTTTGCCTCTTTTCGGTGAACCATTAAAACTATTCCATTCTACCGTTGCGTTTTTATGCAACTAGGTGAGAGAGCGTCTCTGGTAAAGATGTCGTGAATAAGTTTGCAACTGCAAATGCTATAATAAAGAATCAACAAATATTGGTTCACCTCTAAATCATTTGTCCTCAAAAGAAAATCGAATCAATAATCATAATCATAATCTTAGAGCGCCCAACAAGAGGTAAGTCGTGGGAACCAGCTTCATCAAAGGCGCTCAGCTGCAGAACATTCGGTAGTAGGGTAGCCTAGGTGATGTCAGATTTGGCTTCAGATAAAGGACCAAGTGTCAAGCGAGTAGAGAGACAGCTACGGTGGACGACGATCTTAGAATTAGTGAAACGAGATATATATATATACAGGGTGGGCCAGAAGTATTTGTTCAACTTTGAAGGCCTATAACTTAGGCAGTTTAGCAAGTAAGTGTATGCTTAATGCATCAAATTAAAGGTTGTTATATCAGCTATAAGTCCGACAAATTTCATTACGGTAGCTTGCACTACGCGCCATATAATTATTGTGTACCGCACCTACCTTGTTTTCTGACGTAAACAATAATTTCATCATGGCGCCGTTAACAGAAGATGACAGGACTTTGATTCGAATTTTAAGAATTGAAAAACATTTAAATGCATATCAAATGATGAATGAATTTCCTGCTAGAAACTGGAGTAAAAACAATCTCAACCGATTAATTAGACAAATTGACGCGAGTGCAAGTTCTAAACGTAAACCTGTTACTGGCCGTCCTCGTTCGGCACGTACCGCTGACAACATCGCTCGTGTAGCTGAATTGATCTGTAGCCAAGAGGATAATCCAGGCACAAGCAAAAGTCCTCGTGAGATTGAGCGCGAGACAGGAATATCGCGAAGCAGCGTACGGCGTATTGCTAAGAAAGATTTAAATTTAAAAATTTTCCGTCGTCGTGAGGTTCAACAACTGTCAGATGCCGATACTGTAAAACGATTGAATGCCTGCAAGCGACTCAAACTGCGCATGACACCAGAGAAGATCAACAAAACTTGGTTCTCTGACGAGAAAATATTCACTGTCCAAACACCAACAAACAGTCAAAACGACCGTGTCTATGCAAGTGTTAATCACAAACGTGATGTCACACCAGCTCGACTTCTGAAAGGCCGTAAACACTTTACTCAAAGCGTCATGGTTTCAGTGGCTGTCTCCAATCTCGGCAAAACTGCTCCATTCTTTGTGACACCCAAGGCCAAAGTGAACAGCGTGTACTACTGTGATGAGGTACTTGGACGTGGATTACTGCCAGATATGCGTTTGAAGTCTGGAAATGATTTCGTTTTTCAGCAAGACGGAGCTCCCGCTCATCGTTCTCGTCATACCGTGGAGTTTTTGAACGCGAACGTTCCTGAGTTCATCGAACCACATAACTGGCCGCCTAATAGCCCTGACTTAAACCCCGTTGATTACTCAATCTGGGGTGCTTTGCAGCAACGGGTTTATCGTGAACGGATAGTAAACGTCGAGCATCTGAAGCGCGTCATCACTCGTTGCTGGACTGAGCTCAGCCAGGAACTCATCAATGGAGCCATAGATCAATGGGCACGTCGCATTGATGCAGTCATTCGAGCTCGTGGAAGACACATTGAATATTTATTTGATTAAATAATTCTTGGATTTCTTAATGGCTATCAATAATGCAAACTTGCAAAGACTAACTTTCCCAGTATTGTGTTTTGCAAGATAGACGAATTAAAATCATTGTAAACTGATACATATTCAGTACAGTAGTTTTACGCAATTATTATTAAAGCTAAAAATGTAAATTTTTGAGCAGTTGTAGCTGATATAACAACCTTTAATTTGATGCATTAAGCATACACTTACTTGCTAAACTGCCTAAGTTATAGGCCTTCAAAGTTGAACAAATACTTCTGGCCCACCCTGTATATATATATATATATATATATATATATATATATAGAGAGAGAGAGAGAGAGAGAGAGAGAGAGAGAGAGAGAGAGAGAGAGAGAGAGAGAGAGAGACAGACAGACAGACAGACAGACAGAGAGCGAGTTAGAGAAAAGGGGATGAATCAGAGGAGCATGCATAGTAAGAAGCACGGTAGGTAGCTGTAGAACTACCTTACTTACTTACTAATCACTTCGGACAGCAAGGTTAAAACTGAATGGGTTTTTTCAAGATGCCCCTTCTCTGCAATCCGAGCAATCCGACAAACGAACTTAAGCAACTTTAGCTTAGGTTTATATATGAAACCATAAGAGTAATCTTCTGAACAGACAGAGGATTATAATAAGAAGTACGACAGGTAGGCCCAGCTAATAATAATAGCCAAATGAAGTACAGTTTGTTATAGTGGGATCCGAGAGCTGCCAATATAGCCAAAACATTTCACATCTGGTAACCAACGCGCCCCTTTGGTTCCAGATAGTACATGGATAGGCGAGTCCAAAAAGCCCGAAACACAAATTTTCACGGCCCTCTAGCGGATATGGCAGCCATTTTACAAAATGGCCGACCAAAATACATATTGTTCAATATCTCAGCTTCTAGTTAACTTAGAATCGTGATCTTGGTATCTAAACATACATACTTAGGGGCAAGGATTCCAATAAAACGAATTGCAAACACTTATCTAGACGAAATTGGCAGCCATTTTCCAAAATGGCCGACCAAAATAAAACTTTTTCAATATCTCAGCTTCTAGTTAACTTAGAATCGTGATCTCGGTGTCTAAACATACATATTTGGGGTGAGGATTCAAATAGAACTAATTGCAAACACTTATCGACAGGAAATTGGCAGCCATTTTCCAAGATGGCCGACCAAAATCAAACTTTGTCAATATATAAGCTTCTAGTTCACTTAGAATCGTGATCTTGGTGTCTAAACATACACATTTGGGGCGAGGATTCCAATAGAACTAATTGCAGATATCTATAGGAAATTGGCAGCCATTTTCCAAGATGGCCGACCAAAATAATACTAAAGTTAATATCTCAGCTTCTAGTTAACTTAGAATCGTGATCTCGGTGTCTAAACATACATATTTAGGGGCAAGGATTCCAATAGAACTAATTGCAAACAGTTATTATCCTGCTGTGTACAAGGAATTTCTGTTTGGCAACTTCACAGTAAAGAAGACGGGGCATGCATTCTCCAATATTGCCCTAGACCAAGCCCATGAGCAGAACAACGTCTGCGTGAAGGATGACGGAGGTGTGTAGGCATCACACAAAACCCACAGGCCCTACGAAGATGGATGGTTGGACCAGAGTTCGAAGAGTTCCAGGCATCGATAAAGAAACCAGAAACGGAATCTGACTTTCGACATCATGAGCAGACAAAAATCGCGCAGGTAACATTTTTCGACCAGGTTGATCGAGAAGATGGAAAACCCATTCATCGACGACAGCAATGACCTACTTTTTTGTATTGTATTGTATTTGAACACTTGTTATAGCGCCTCTACCAGATTTCCTATTCAGAGGCGCTCCCGACTACTGCTGAATTCGGAGTTTCACGCCGAAGCGCATGAGCAATTGCGAGTGAAGGACTTGCCCAGGGTCCCTACGCGGCGGCTTTGAGGTGGATTCGAACCCGCAACCCTCCAGCTGCAAGGCACCGAACATACCCCTAAAACCACCGCGCCCCAGTATATTGTGTTGTGTTGTGTGTTGTATTGTACTCCACGTTTATAATGCGACCGAGCCACCCGCAGTAAAGATCCGAGAAATTAATCTCTGATAAACCGACCCGACCGGGAAGCGAACCCGGGGCGCTGGCGCGGAGAGCGGGCACCAACCCACTCGGCCACTCAGGATTCTTGTCGTGGATACCAGAGATATGGCTGATACAGTAGTGATCAACTCAATGCGGAACCTCGAGCAAACTGGACAAAAGACTTATGAAACATTTGTCAACGAACGTCTTGTTACCCAATCGCGATCTGTCAATGACAAAATCAAACAAAACAATTTCCTCTCTCTCAAGGCTTCCACATGTAAGAGGCAAGTCACGAGCAAAGCAACAGTTGTCATCTGTAAAGAATGACTGTTCACTATTCTTCAGGTTGTACATCTCCTGTCAGTCACATGAAGGAGACCTGGACAAATTCTTTGCACGTGAGAATCAAGCACGCCCATCATCACCCTCGAATATAGGCAAATTGCGGCTAAGAACCAAGTCAGACATTGTCAGCTGCCTAGAAGAGTTTGTTCGTACTTCAAAAGATGATGCCTTCGCAGATATCCACCAAGATCCTTAACTGTTGATGCTGCTACATTGGATGGAGCAGTCATAGCCAACATGTTCAAGCCTGTCGCTGTATGCACCTTCTCAGATTATGCCTCCCATATTTTCAGAAGACAGATAGAGGATGTGCATAGAGTAGATGTGGTATGGATTAATATGTGCATGGCAGATTGAAGACATTCACAGGCAGTGTGAGGGGTAAGGGAAGCTGCCGGCGCGTTGAATCTTCTAATGCTCTACCTAGATACTGGCAGGAATTTCTGAGGAACGACAAAAATAAGTCAGAGTTGTTTCTATTCTTGAGTCTGCACATAGGAAAAGTTGAAATAGAAACAGAAAGACTGATCATAATCACACACCACAGGGACGTGCACTCAGCCAAAGGACACAACTGGACTTGCTCGTTGTACTCACGAAGAAGCTGATACAAGGATTTTCCTGCATGTTGCGATGCTGCCAAACATGACTATCATAAAGTGAGGAAATGCTCAGTTGTCTCTGAAGCTTTGGAGTTGGCCATAGCAGCAGTTCAGCAGCTCAGCATTGACGAATTGTTGGTTGGTTTTGACTTGGACTAAAGCTTTAGATACCCATAGCATGACACGTGCTTTCAGCCCAAACAGGTGCGTGGTCTTCCCTTCCTACACGGATTTAGCGGATGTGGCACATCCATCATCTCCAATCACCCACCATCATCCGCATCAGGCTCCTCTATCCATCACCGCCAAGGCTTTCCACTCGAAACTAAAGTCTCTCCTCTTCAAGAACTCGTACCCCGACTCAACTGATCATCTGCCATCAAACTCTCGACCTAAACGACACCCACCTTATAGCAGCTACTCTGACCCCTCTGATCCTCTGGAAACCGGACTCGGACCTCCTCGGACTACTCTTTTGGACAACCCTTCTGACTAGACGCAGCGCTCGTGAATAAGCTGGTGCCCTGCGCTTGGCTTTCGAGTGGCGCTTTAGAAGTTTGGAGATTACGATTACGATTATACAGTATAATCTTTTGCTGGCCGCAGAAAAGGACGGCGTGGGACATTTTGAAGACAGTCGATGACGTCTTCACAGCCTTCTGCACCTAAACATCAATTACTAGCTCTGTTGATGAATTTCAGCTCGATGTACTGGAGTGCTTTCTAGTTCTTCTATACGACCGTGCAAGCAGTGAGGAGAAGGTGCATGAGGCACGGAGGCAGCTGTTCTCACAGAAAGGTAGACCAATGGATGGCCTTCCACCGACTCAAGCTGCACTTTTGGAACATGCAAAGGGAGCTGCCCACAAGGCAGGTCATGTTTTGGGCACAGATGTTCGTAGCTGTTCTCAAACTAGCATGTCCGGTTGATTGAGGTAGCTGCAAAGGAGGCTGGGAAGCGAAGTGGAACACACTTCCCGAAGCATCTCATACCTCTCGTGAACTGCTCAGATGCGGCGGCGAGAATACCCGTAGGGGACAGTGCAAATGAGTGAAAGCTGCTCTGCCAATTTCCTGTCGATAAGTGTTTGCAATTAGTTCTATTTGAATCCTCACCCCAAATATGTATGTTTAGACACCGAGATCACGATTCTAAGTTAACTAGAAGCTGAGATATTGAAAAAGTTTTATTTTGGTCGGCCATTTTGGAAAATGGCTGCCAATTTCGTCTAGATAAGTGTTTGCAATTCGTTTTATTGGAATCCTTGCCCCTAAATATGTATGTTTAGATACCAAGATCACGATTCTAAATTAACTAGAAGCTGAGATATTGAACAATATGTATTTTGGTCGGCCATTTTGTAAAATGGCTGCCATATCCGCTAGAGGGCCGTGAAAATTTGTGTCCCGGGCTTTTTGGACTCGCCTACCCATGTACTATCTGGAACCAAAGGGGCGAGTTGGTTACCAGATGTGAAACTTTTTTCAGCTCCCGTACCCCACTATTAAGAAGAAAATAAAATTTATCATCCTCTGTTGAATCTGCTCAGCTTCTATTCGCCGCGTGATAGTGTGATGAGATTCTTCCTCAACCTCTGATGTGAAGTGTTTAGCTGTGTGTACGAGTATATATATTATATATGTCTCATATATATATATATATATATATATATGTGTGTGTCGTTAATGTGCGCCTGTTTCATTATAGATATCTTTAGACTGCCTAAGCATAGACCTATGTAGCGATTGAACAACAAAAGCCACGAATTATCAGTTGATTACGCATAGAAAATAACAGACACTTAACGAGATAAATAATAGAATAGATATTACCATTTCGACGATATGACCGAATGGTTTAATGTTTGTTTGTCAGCCGTGTTGACAGAAGAGAAGCTTTGCAACCAATGTATGTGTACATTTGCAACAATGGTCCACAATAACATTATACACATTTAGATCGATGATAAACCGCATAAAACCACCATCGCTCTTGTTTGCATTCTGATCGCATTGTCTTCGCCATCTTTCGTAGCTCACTCTGTCATTCTGCGCAGGCGCAGACCTAGGCACATTTCTTCTGCTCTGTAGCAATCATCGATAATTGTTTATGCAGTGTAATTTATATAAACCTTCAAAATTCGAATTCGACAATTCGAAAATTCGAATTTTGTGTTTTAATGTTGCAAGTGAAGAAACTCATATTAGTTTTACTTTACTCCCAGTTACCATGTCTTTATTCACAATGTCGATATTCCGCCACTCCTCGCACTTGACTTGGCCATCCGGTCATATCATTGTATGTCAAGGTATTTAATCGTTCAATACCTGAAGCGTCAGCCTTCCTCTTGCAATTTATCCTCAAGGTTTTTAAGGCTAAGCACTCTAAGCAATTCTACTCCTTTTGGTATCTTCCTCTGCGCTGAAACTGTGTGTCTCATGATCGCCCTTTGTCCGCCGTTTGTGGCATGGCAATTGAAACATGTGGCGTGATAAAGGCCTCTTCGGAACCGATATGCACCATTAGGCGTCTGCGTCGTCTGGCACGTAACACGCTCTGATGATCCACGGCTCGACTCCTGTTTCCGCTCCAATGACGTCTACTAACCGACAGACTATCGGGTTCAGAGTCAGTCGACTGAGACACGGCGGTGTTGTCGTCGCCAACTGTCTATATATAGTCTAGCCTAATGGATCCGTTCTGCTGTCCACATTCTGCCTATGAGGTCAATTGTTAACTTAGTGAAAAGTCAATGACTGCATAATGTGAATAGCATGCAGGATTTCTCGTCACGGACAGACCTACATGTTTAAATACTGAAGACGAAGGAACGAAGGAACGAAGGAACGACCCGCATTGGCGTTAGCTGTATAGTCTCGAGGCTGAACAACCCCTCTGACAAGACACAGCCCTCGTGAATAAGCTCGTGCCCTGCGCTTAGCTTCAGAATAGCCATTTATGAATGTGCAGTTTACGATAACAATTACGATCAATTTCGACCTCGACAGCTCTTCGTGTGTCTTAGTTCTATTGTTTCCCTGGGAACCTATTGTAGTCTTTTTCTCGGTCTTGCGGTCAAGTCTTTGCGTTGAAGCAACAGTCTTATTCGGACTTGAAAAATCACTGCTGGAAAGTCTCGCACAAACTATCTAAGATTCTTGTGCTACACGATTGTCCTGCTCCGATATGAATTGCAAGTAGGAAGTGCAGACTGTTCTGAAGAGCGGTCTGTCTTGTCACACACAATTATACATCTGGCATTCGGTCACACTGTGCGCAGTTCAGTCCATTGTGCGACACCCATCACTCAGGTTCTTCTGTTAGAAATTCTGTCAAGGCCGAGCACGTGATCGTATTTCGGTTGAGACTGTTCGAGATGACGTTGGTAGGAATAGATGAACAGCTGACAGATGTAAAATCCTAGGAACAAACGATAAAATGCCGCCGTTCGAAGTAGCAGCCGCAGATGGAAATGGAAATACAGCCGCATCACATTATACAAGACATAATTCAAGTAATTTAGATCGTGACCGTCCGTCTAAATAGGTCGGAATAGAGTGGAGTCTTTGGTGGAGTTCTTCTGCTGTTGTTACAGTAGCCGTTGCTTCCAATTTCTTCACTTAACGAAGAAATGTGTCTTGGATTGCACGATGAATGACAGCTGAACGACAGCAGAGAATGACATCAATTCATTCAGCGTAAAAGCCTCAGAGAAGAGCAGCGTCTTAAAGTCAACAGAATTGTTGTCATTCCTTCGTTCTTTCGATGGACATAAAACATTAAACCAGTTCGTTCGTAACAAACAACATGAAACAATTACTAGTTCCATCATTGCACAGACATTATAAAACTGTTGGCAAGTAACCCATTGGAAAAGCCTTGTTTTAGCCGTTCCTCCGGTTGCACTGTCTCCTCTCGTTGTCGTTGTTGTGAGATTTTCCCTGTGAAACACACTACGCACCAACTGAACTAAGGCTCAGACTTTATTTACCTGAAATTACTTGTACCAATCACTGCGTGTTTCTGTGATGGAGGGGATCTGAAAAACACTGACGAACAGAGCTTACGATGTTTTCAGGCACAATCAACGCTTGACTCCAGACTTAGCGCCAGACTTAGCGCCTCATAGACCTTTGCTGACCAGCGCTTAGAATTTCAACTCAGATGTTGATAGATTAAGGAAGCAGTCAAAACGCACCAATTGGGAAAAGACAAACTCTGCCAAACAACAAAGTAGATAATTGTCCATTTGTCCACAGGCAATGGAAACCGGAGTCTGTGTTTGGATTTAAGGATGCATTCTGCAAATGCCCTCAGCTGGCTCCTAATTACATGGTTGCTCTCAACCTGTTAAAATCAGCCAGTCAATCTGTTCCTATCCCTCTTGATACGGGTGTTCCACAGGGCTCTGTGCATGGCTCAATCTCTTATGAAACTACCCCTAAGGGGGTTGACTGGACATCGTCATCACGCGGGATGACTGTGTCATCTCGGGTCTGCATGGTTGTTGAACCTCCTTCCGTCTCCTCCGGTTTACACTTCCCCGTCTTCACATTCAGTCCGTCTATGCTCTGCGACGCATGCGTGGCTGGAACAATCTGGATCAGGGATCAGGACGCCTTCCGTTCTGGTCCTCTCTGTGGAGACCATGCACTCAGGTATGGCCAACCGCTCTTCAGAGTAGCCTTATGAAACTACCCGCGATCGGGTGGATTACCAGCTTCCACTGCGGTATGTGAGGTTTCATCGGAGGCCGCTTGCCCCCTCCCCCTATGGGTCGCTCGCGAATGCCGGGCCCTTCGCCGAAATGTTAGACGATTTCAACGACGCTTCTGGCTGATGCCAAATGCTGAAGACCGCGCTAACTGGGTTCATAAACTACGAAGGATGAATAGTGAATGTTGAGCGACGGAGATGCGTTACTGGGAATGTCTGATCCAGCTGCAGGAGAGTGGGTATCCACCCCACTTATGGTCCTCGCTGTCTCGCATCCAGGGTCGCTCCTCCTCTGTCCCTTTTGTCCATCCGCTGAACCACCGTTCACTGCCACTGACTACTCGGATAATATGCGTGACAAGGTTGCTTCAATTCGTCAATCAACCGATGGATCTCCGACGGTCATCTGCCGGATGCTGTGTTGGTAGTTGCTCTCTGCAGATGATCTTCGTCGCCTGCCAAGTTTTGATCAACGACTTTATTGACGCTTGCTGTACGTCCGAGAGTGATCAGCTCCCAAAAAGCGGGCCATTGTACCTCTGTCAAACGTCCAGGCCTTGATCCTGCCGTCATGGCCAGCTACCGGCCAAGTTCTAGTCTCAGTAATCTGTCCTATATACCTACCGAAATTGGTTAAGGTTAATTGCTCTCAAATTACGTCTTACTTGGAATCTAACGCCCTGATATCTCCTCACCAATCGGATTTCAGCAGGTTCCATTCTACGGAGACACTTATTATGCAGCTCCTCACTGATATGCTTGAGGCCTAATGTGAACGCATCCATGTAACACTTCTTACTCGTTTTTGTATGTCAGCGCTGCTTTTGACACTGTAGATAAATCTATATTCTGCAGCTCCTGAGACTTCCTTTGGAAGAGACTTTCGCTTAGATGGATCCGTTCTTTTCTTCCTGTTAAGTAAGTCGCAATTGGTAGCGATAATTTTAGAGTGACCATTCTGTGCATTAGGGTGGTTCTAGAAAATGTTAGAAATAGTTCTCCAACCCGGCATATGGTGACGTCAGGTATTAATAGGTCGCAGTTAAAAAATTAAAAGAAAATAAAATATCGCCCAAAGCTGAAAAGTTTTCATGCTGCTGTTTCCTCAAACTTTATCATGACATCGGCGCTCAGCAATAATTGCATACAAGCAATTAATGTGCAGCTACAATATAATTGCTGAATAATGGAATCAAAGTCGTAAGAATGGGTTAATTTTATTATCAGCTTAAGATAATGACTGCAAAACTTCGAAAATAATCAGAAAATGTAGCCGAGAACATCAACATTAATTTTGCCGCTGAATTGGTCCTCCGATTTTGACCTTAGTATGGCTGCAGTCTTTGTTGGTGAGAACAGCTCCTCCTCTACAACCTGTAACAAGAACTGCCTTTGTTCTTCATTTCGTTAGAGAAGACTTAAATTCTTGCACTAAACATCTTTCTGCGAGATCGTTAACCTCTTTAACAGATTGGGTAACCTCGCAGCTTCTTTGGTATGTTTGAATAAGACCCAATTGCTTGGATCATACTGTAGAATCCTCAGAGAGTTCCAAAATGTGGAAGAATCCCATGGTTGATGTAGTAAAGAAGTTGTGGAGTCTTGGAATGGCCTGATTCATTTTAATGGCTCGACAGAACCTGAATTTTCGTTATGGGTCTGCCATGAGTCTCTTCGATGAAGAGCAAATTCAGGTCATTTTTGGGAGCCTCTGTAGTTGATGCGCATTGGAACCAGTACTTGACATATAATATGCCTGTCACAAAGAGTGACACTTCCTTCAGATGATTCGAGACTTGTTCACCGTATGAAGGGCCACGAGACTTCCATGTTCTGGTTGAACCTGGCTGCAGACAGCAGAGGTTCATATTGTGAGTGGAATATCCACATTTTAAGTGTGTAAATGGCCATGGCTATCCACCGCGCACGGTGTATAATAGCGGAAGCGTATTCCATGTGGGGGCATCCAAGGAAAATGACAGATAGCTCAAGAAGTTCGCAGTAGTCATCCCTTGGCTGGAATTTCTCCAGCTCTGCCACTGCAAACTAAATAACCTCATCCTTCCATGATGCAATCATGGCTGTCATCTGCTCATTCTCTGTGGTTTTGGAAAAGGAGGCCTGATTTATTCTAGGCCATAAATCTTTAAAGTGGCCAAATAGCTCAATGTTGGGAGACTTCGATGCATTATACAGGCTAATGACTTTCTCAAGTTTCTCCAACATGATTTCAGAAATGTGGTGGCGGCATGCCAGTTTGAGGAGTTCTCGACCTATGTCTCTTTCCAACAATACGCACACGCCACCATTTCTCCCAGTATTTAAGGCTGTAGTATCAAATTATAAAACTTTGATACGATTATGCAAACCTTATTCATTAATGCTATCAACCATTGCATGTGACATTGTAACTGCTGTTCCATCATCAAGTTCTGGTACAGACAGCAGCTTGATTACATCATGTCCAGAGACCAGTGTCGATATTGGTAGCCATGATTGCATCATGGAAGGATGAAGATTGCAGTGGCACAGCTGGAAAAATTCCAGTAACAATATAGCTCATAGAGAATTTTAAACAACGAAACTGAAATTATGGGAACATGCGCAATTATCGTAACTTCAACTGGCTTGGGCAAGTCCTAAATAATTTTATATATTGAAAATATTTTGGTTAAAGAGTCTCTATAAGTCATATCACCAAATGGTGGGTTGGAGAATAAAAAAGAACCAACATGAAAATTTGTCATTATGGATGGAACCACCCTACTGTGCATTCACTGTATTCCTGGTTCAGTCAAAGTGGTGTCTGTCGCAATTCCAGCATGTTTTATGCAATTGGTTACTACTTGGCACTTGTCATCGGTTATTTCATTCTCCTATCATTCATCCAGTTATTAATAGCCGATATAAATGTTTATCTGTCAGAAAAATCACAACTCCTAGATTCACATTTGACTCTGTTCTAAACTTTGAGCAACATTCTTCTGCTGTCTGTGAAACAGCCTTATTCCATATGGTGAGAGCCATGAGACATAATTATACAACGTGTTCTTCCTAATTTATTTCGCTGCAGCTCTTGTTTCGCAGTACAGTCAAGATTGTATTCTGATAATTCCGTTCTTTATCACAATCACACATCTTCGCAGAATATCAAAAGATTACAACGGGATCCTAACTTTGTGTTACGTCTCGTTTGTTATTGCAGCAAACTCTTATCTGCTGGTCTTCTGTCACAACTCCACTGGCTCCCTATCTCGACGCGGATCGATTTTCAAATGGCCGCTCTCATCTATAAAATCCTTCATACTCACCAACCTGCTTACCTCCTATCAACAATTGACTATCACACATCACACGATCCACGCCAACATTTTATTGGTTAAACTTTCGTCGCACGTGCTTTTAGCTCAGCCGCATCTGGAAGAGACTATCGTTACTGATAAGGTCAGCCGCCGACAATCTCATCCTTTAGGCGCAACTTAAAACTGTCTATATCTTGAATCCATTGGTCTCTTAACTTCCATCCTTGGAGCTAAGAGACCTCGCCTCCTCTTAGCGACTAACCTTGCCTCTGATTCAAGTCTTGACGTCAAGCACGTAAATCTCATATAATTCATTCATTCATTCATTCATTCATGGCGTGGATGATGTCATCATTCTGAGGTTGCGCACAGTTCGACAATGTCGATTTCACATCATGGGCCCCGGAATCGAAGCCGTTTCGGTGAGGTTTAAGGCCGACTCTCGCTTAACCGCTCGGCCACCGTGCCACCCCATCACCATCTATGTCAAAGTTGGAAATGGTAATAAACTGCACATGCGAAATGATTTAGTAGTAGACCGTGCTGAATATTTGTCGAAACCTCATTTAAGCTTTTCTACTTAGGATATATTATGTGCCCTGTCCGAGCAGATCATTGATATTGACGCCACTGTACAGTCATCATATATAATCAACGGCTGTCAACGCGTCCAATTCTCTCAGCTTGAATTACTACTGGCTTCAATAGCGTTGATATTTATGGACGAAAACAAGTGCTTATGCAAGTAGACTAACGTACATTTGTGTTTATCTGCACGTAAGCGATCGATATGATTCTAAAGTTATCCTTAATATTCAAGCTATCATATCCTGATTCTACTCCTGCGCCACCACACGACCACCATCATCGCCGATTGCCATCGCTGCACCATGGTGTCTCCTCGGCTTGACCTCCCCGGTTTCTGATCTGGCACCGGAACGGTCAAAGCAGCCTGGTAATTGCGGACTTGATTTGATATAGCGCCGGTGATAAGCTGGTCTTTATGTGCCACTGAACAATTTCAAAGATTTACATTTGCAGTTGAAAGTGTTTTCATCTATGCTAGTGAAGCTATCTAAACGCATTTAATAGTTGCAGATGTTTGCGCATCAGTTATTGCGAATGCTGTTAGAGAAAATGACGAAGGCGCTGCAGGACTAATGAGTCCTATAATTATACCTTCAAGGTCAGACTAATCCACCTGCGGCGCCGCCGCTCTTATTGCTCGTGTAAATACCTTCGTCAGAGATTCATTCTGATCAGTGGCGTCACCTTTCTCTATACCGTATGTAATAAATAATAAATAGATCTGCTCGTCGTCGTATGAAATCTAACGACTTATCTCTTTAAATTACCTAACGACACTGATGAGAATGGACTCAGTACTGTACTTGACTATACCTCTGATCGTATATTGAAATTCAGTTTGTAATACTACTTTTTTACTCACACTGAGTTAAGTTCAGGTTTTACAGGACTAACACACTGAATCACTCGCTCTGGTAAGTAGATCAATGCGTGTCTATGGTTCTCTTTTATGAAAATATTTTATATGTTTTTTGTTTAAAATCCAAGCGATCACATTTCTACAAAGAGTATATAGACTTTAGAGCATCGCAACCATTGTGTCAAATTAGTTAATTAGGCCAATTACCTTCAAATTTGTACACTCCTTTCCTTAACCTAGCGGAATTAGCGCCTTCTCAGCAGTGTTATTTTAGTTCCAGCATTAATTCTTATTCCTGTTCGTATTCTATTCCACTGTCCTAGTTTGAGTCCCTCTTTATAAATAAATTGTGTTCTTGTTCAAGTTCCACTTCCTATTTAGAAATAATTTTAGTTCCAGTTCTAGTGCCGGAAAATGTATTTTTGTAGTTCCATTTCCACTCACAGTTCTCACAGAAATGTCCAACATGAACGATTAATGTCTATCACACAAAACAGTGTCTTGACCTATTTAAGAGATTAGCATAATCTATATATATAACGGACAATGTGAATGCGACCGTTAATAAAACAGTTTCTAGACAGATAGACTAGATCATAGCGCCGCACCATCAATTCAACCAGGAGCCGCGTGTGTCCGCATAGCTCTTAAAAATTTATAATAAATATTTTGTTCTATTCCGTTCCGAGAAAAATATTGCAATTTTGATTCCTGTTCTATTCTCGTTCCAGACTTAATTTTTATTACAGTTTTCGTTCCGTGGAACTAATTTAAAATAATTATTATTCCCAGGAACTAAAATAACACTGCAAGTTCTCAGTTTGTTTTTCTCATTACATCCGACACAGCACAATTACTTCACTCTCCCAGCTTCAAATTTTTAATCAACCTCACTTTAATAATATCTCCTACCAGAAGGCATACGCCTACTATTATGCATATTTATAAGCCTAATAGGTCTTGAGTGCCACTATATTTATGATGGTATAAAATAATTGACCCATCACGATTTTGAACTAAACTGTTTTTCTTGAGTTATAGGCCTACATTATTATTTTACTCGAAAGTATTTATGATCTGTCAGCAGTTTACAAATTTCTTCTGAGAATAAAAAAAATCGATATGGAACTGTTAGATCTAAACGAAGGTGTCAGAGAAGGCAATTGCTTTGAATTATCTGTAACCTGTTTTTTTATTCTAATTATTATTCTTGTCTATAATAATTATCAGAATTAAAAACCTCATCATTAATTGAAACTAAGTGTTGATGATGGTGTAGGCTGATATGATTATGGCTAGTTGTACCACTCTCTTGTGGCAAATACAGAGCAGCGTCGTTGCTTCAGCTGCAGCAGTGTCTAGTCCCCGATGTGCATGAAACCGAGGTCTGTTTGTATTACCGGTGGTGTGTTGGCAGCTCCTTCGTTCTCCATGGATGATTTATAGGAAACGCGTTTCACTCTGTGTCGTCAAAGCCAGCGATGGGGGAGGGGTGGAGGGAGGGAAAGCAGGCAGGGTCACAGTTTTATGGCAGAAGCCAACGAATGTTTGCTTCTTACATGGAAACTTATTTATTGCAGGAACTGATGACAAGCAACACGGTTTACCAACTGAACAAATGCTCAGGCTTACATGTATACATACATACATACATACAAACAGACATATACAAACAGACATGCACGAATGCACATACAATACATGCATAACACTTACACACATAATATATAATACACACACATGCATGCATAATACATGCATATATACACAAATACAGACATACATACATACACACATGCAGATACACATGCATACATTCAGACATACATAAATATATACATAATGCATATATACACACACATACAGAAATACCTACCTATATGCATCTTACCTACATACATACATGTATATAATAATAATAATAATAATAATAATAATAATAATAATTAATCTTTATTAAGCGCCTGACAAACGCACTGCGCTGTACATTTGCATGTTATGCAATTTAAATTTTAACTACTAACAGAACAGACAGCCTGCAATACAACGGCGTTAATAGCAGCCTACAAAGCATATCCGCCCTACGGGGGCTCGAACTCGGTACCTCTCGCTCTCTACGCCAGATGTTATCCAATGCGCTATCGTATGCTTAAATACATACATAAATTAACATCATACATGCATACACCTAGACGAAAACGAATTTGCATTGATAGTTAGTTATCATACGTTAAGACATCCACTGTGTCCAAGCCTGTGCTGAAGAGTAGGCATATTATGTCACCTATACATTTCGTTAGCTATTTTTTAAGAACTCAAATAACACAACCATTACATGTCACTCATTCTTGCAATAGGACAGTTTCCATTTTCATTTGTTGACCGTTTATCTTTAACTGGACTTTAAAGACAGCGTCTTTAGTGTACAACACTGTACATGTAGGCTATGCCCATTTTTACTAATATATAAAAAGGTCGTGGATACAGTCACGTCCGACGTGAGCCTATACCTGGGACTAGAATCACGCCCGCCTCGCAATTGGTCATTGCATGTCACATGATTGTGTGTACCTGAAACGAACCGACCGATAAACATTGCCGATTGCGGTGGAAGGTTGTTCACCATGTTTTCTAAAGACGACACTAACCCTAACCCTGACCCTAACCGACCCTCACGACGCCTAATCTGACCCTAAACGACCCTCACGACGCCTAATTTGACCCTAAACGACCCCACGAATCCTAACCTGGCCCTAACCGACCCTCAAGATGTCCGCCGTCCGCCATATCAAAATTCCACGGGAAGACAACAAGTTCACGTGACAGGCTTTAGCCAATAACGCGACGGGCGTGAATGTAGTAGGCCTACTGGGGTTCCGCTAACGCCCGGGGCGTGAACGGATCCACTACGATATAAAAACAGTGTTTTCTCGATCCTCCTGTACGCATATAATAACTTTGTTGTTTGCAAGGAAGCGGGAAAAGCAATTACAGGATACAATCTGATATCTGCAGGATTTCGCACCAAGTTTTCCCAGATGGCAATCATGCAAAGCCTATGCTCTGGAGTAAGCTGCCACAGATGAAGAAATCGATGCATTTGCAGAATAATTTCAACGCAGAATGATTCAACACAGGATATCAGTACACGATCTTATCATTACTGCGGAGCATTTAAACGCGAAGGTCGGCAGAGGTGGAGAGGCAGAGAGCAGTTTTAAATTTCGATTCCTTTATTGCTGTGTTGCAACAAAATATGAGTAAATGGCAAGTTAATATTACTCTGAAGATAATTGCTGATTAAGAACGTGACGACTTAAGTAAGATCAGTGCAACCAGATCAAAACGAGTCTGAATGTGCAATTGATCCTACGGGAATCTTTTGGGTCTCCTAATGCGCCATTCGGATGCTGAAATCGGATGACTTTTCATGATGATAGAAATGACAGCACAGCAGCAGCAGCAGCAGCAGCAATAGCAGCAACAACAACAGCAGCAACAGCGGCAACAACAACAGCAGCAACAACAGCAGCAACAACAACAGCAGCAAGTGCAACAACAACAGCAACAATAGCAGCTGCAACTGTTGATCCACTGGTCCAGAAGTCGTAATAAATCGGAAGTAAAGAGAACGAAATCTGGACGGCAATAGATCGATATTCTAATGGCTGCCTCTTTGGCTATGCTTCGACTTCGTCTCTTGTCTTTCTGTCTATGCGTAGCTATCTCTACAGACTTCAGTAGATGTACATGTACATAAACATTGTGATGCAATTACTGCTTGGCTTAGACTGACGACTTCTCGCACACATACGCACACACATGCATGCACATAGCCTACATTTGCGTATAATGCATTATGTGTAATAGCATTATTATAGATCGGTGGTCGTGGCATCGGGAATCGAATGGAGTCAGTCCTCTATATGCCCAGCAGCAGCAGCAGCAGCAGCAGCGGTGCTTTCAGGCTCTGATCCTCGACGCCATTCATGTGTAGCGGTGCAGCATTGACAACGTGAAGCTATTACGAAGAACGACATGACGCAAAGAGAAGATAAAGAACCGCAGAACGAGATACACAAAGGCACAGAGGAAAGAAGGAGCAGAACAAGATACACAAAGAGCAGAAGGAGAGAAGGAAGAGAAGGAGGAAGAGAAGGAGGAAGAGAAGGAGGAAGTTTACGAAGAGAGGTAGGAGAAGAGGAAGAAGAAGGACGTACACAAAGAGGAAGAAGAGGAAAGGAAGGAGGTGCAGCAAAGGAAGCAAGAATAGAAGAAGGTGCATTAAGGAGAAGAATTGATGGAGCATTAAGGAGAAGAATTGATGGAGGAGAAGGAGGAGGAGGAGGTGGACTGAGGCTGTTGCTTCCGGCGTCTAGAGACATGACTTTACGAGAAGCTGATCAAAACTGACAGCAATTATTTCCGTCTGCTCAGCAACCCGGATGTTAGCCTTCTTCACCAACTCATTTACGGCGATATACGGGATGCATAGAACAGCATAGACGAGCCATGGCAGGATGGCGGAAGTAGCTGGCCTCGTCGTCGTCACACTCTCTTTGCGACCACAGAATAGAGGCTTTGTGTCACTGGGAAAGTCAAATGAAACACGTACCAAGGGGTCGATCAGCACCTTACTTACTAACAAGTCATTCACCCGTTTCGAAAGTTTCTGAGAAATTTGACTGATGCCAGTTCCCCCTCGTTATGCGCAGGGGCGTCCATCCCATGGGGAATGAAGCAGAAATCTTCATAGCCTTTTCAGGGGGAAAGAAATTTTTTTAGTACATTAAGCGTCTGCTCAGTTTTTTCCATTTCAGAAATTTATCAATGTGCCTTTTTTGAAAAAATGCTTTTCTTTGTTTTAAAAATAATAAAATCATTGTCCTGTTCTCGGACCTAGTTGACGAGAAAACTGAGAAAAGGACAGAAGGCCTAACTGTGGTGCTCAGTAGCCCATGCAGGCCACCATTGATCTTTACACCACTGGATACGGCTGCTTGTCAAATACAGGACCATTTCCATGATGACATGCTAGGTATATTTGAAGAAATGGATCATTTTGCACCAAGGAAGTTGATAACAGAGGATCACGTACTGACAGAAAGTAAAGCTAACCTGTGTCACACTGTAACTTCGACTGAGATCAACCATGGTTGGTGACTGGTTTGCACCTCTGACAGTATTTAGTCTGTCAGCGAGATACTCTATCACTAAAACTGGACGAAATTGTTGATCGCTTGGTTACACACTCTGCTGCTCTGAAGAAACACCTATTGTAATCTTAGTAGGTCTACTTAAGCTTATGTTAGTACTTTCTGGCCGCTCTGGCATACCGCCTTCTGTTCGTGCACAATTAGGCCTAAGCCTTCATATTTTATAATGCATAATGTTGCTTGATTTGTGAACTAAGTTAAAGAATTCAACAGTAAAATTGTGCTTCAAATTTCGAAAATCGAGATCTACTCATTTGTCGACAGTCGACCAATCGTCTGAGGCTGTCATCGTGTGGGGGAGGGGAATCTGATGACAAGAGGGGAATGGTTCATAGGCTTGAGGGGGGATGGACGCCCCTGGTTATGCGTCTCATAAGACAAGACCTTTAAAGTCCGTCACCTACGAAGTTCCATCCAAATATTTTCTTCTGGTTTTATTTCTCCATGCGAGGCCAACGCGATGGCTGCAGTGTTTTCGCCAGAAAATAATCGATTTAGGGGTTCATTCCGTCAATCCGTAGGTAGGACGTATAGTGACATCTGGACATTCTGACCATTCTCTTGTCGATCAAAATGTTAATTCGGATAATAATCATTCTATCGACTAAGCAAAAGCAGAGTAAATTGTATCGAAATATTTTCTATTCCTCCTGTATTATTTTACCAGTATGAATAAGTCTATTCACGTTATCGATTCTCTTGTATAGGCCTAATTGTACATGGACTCCATATATTAATGTTAATAGGATCTCGCTGGTGGAACATTCGGACGCCGCCAAACGTTCTTCAGAAAGAATGTCTACTTTTATTGGATGTTAATCCGTTTCCTTTCTAGTGTGTCTCGTCTATTCGTCGCAAAATTGCGTATGATTGAGTCTGCTTCTGTGATGCTTGTCAAGTCAACTGCATGGAATTTCCCAGTTTTTGATAATTGATTTTAATAGCAACTACATTCATCACCGCATGCATGGCAGTCGCCATGTTGTTGTTGGTAACTATAGGGCCTATAGTAAAAGCGAACAGTCCGGAGTTTCCACGTCCTTCTCCTGTGAGTCTTCAGAACTGGACTATTACAAAGATTACAGCAACACAATGTCTGTTGCTGAAACTATCGAGGATGCTGTGACTATATTTCGAACATGTGAACTTTGCATCATCGGCTTCCAATGAAATCACCATCCCTCGAACAGTTTACCATCTTGAAGCGAGCGTCAGAAGCGTGCTCATAATAGTAGCTGCTAATCGCTGACGGGGACTTTTAGGGTTTCTCTCGATTCAACGACACTAACATTTTACATCAACTGTGGTATGGGCGCCTAACAGGCAACCAAACAGATTGTGTTGCGACAACCTGCTTGATAATAAACGAATATATATATGTTTGTATATATATATACACACACTCACACACACACATATATATACAGTATATATACATTGTAACCATAATATATCTACTGTTCGTCTTAGCCTCACACCTTACATAAAACCGCGGTGCTTGCAGGTGGAAATTAGATGCGGTGCAGTAAAATTGAGGTTGAAAGGTATTATTAATGCGATTGGCTTCAATTTCAGTCAATCTGAGTTAGTATGAAAAGCATTAATGCAATCGTAGCCCCAGGATTGCGCAAAATAAGGGATGACTTTGAAGTTCCTTAAGCTCTTTGACCAATATTAAATTACATCTTTCACACGAAGAATGCAGAAATGCAAGCCGTTATATATGGACAATGGACATTGAGATTATATGTGCATAACAAGAATTAAAATTATGTTCTTAATTATAATGAAAAGAGCTGATTTGACCGATTACGAGATCATATGTTTTGAATATGCTCAGAGGACAAGAGAGAGCTTGTCAATTCGCAGATGGAAAATTAATATCGACGTTTGGAGACAATGCGCAGAGTTGCAGTCATTGTCTCGCTTTAGCTAAACACAGCTATTGCTGAAGGAAAACACTGGCCATGAGAGCAGGAGGAGGAGAGGAGCAACAGAAGAATGAAATCCCTGTCGCTGTAATAATAATTATTGTCAACATTGTCTTACGACGTTCAATTGCTTTTCTTAATTCTAAGTCTTTTAATTCCATCGTCATTCTTTTGTTCAAGTCGAATAGATGGCGCTTCGATGTGGTCGTCCCAGTGAGAATTCTTCTTTTGCTTTCGTTGTTTTGTCGGTTTATTTAACTTGGACTTTCGAAAGAGTATTCTTCCAATGTTTCAGAACATTTAGACTAATTTTAATGTAAATTCTATTCGAGGCCATGACAGGGCCGTTTTTAACACAAGGGCCCCTGTGGTAACTTTTGCACCCACATTCGCAGAACCTTATCAACGGCCCTGGGCCATGAAGATAAGTAACAAACACTTCGTACCCAGGGCTGCCTCTCAGGCTAGTTTAAGGGGCTGCTCTTCTTCTTCTTCTTATTTTTATTCTTCTTTTCTTTTCCCTTTTCTTCTTCTGCTTAAGAGCAAGTAGTTGCCGTACTTGATATATCACCGATTTGATATTGCTCTGCTTCTTTATTAATCCAGAATACAAGATGGTCGTGCAAGCCTGGATGTCTTTAAATCGACTAAGAAAGAAATTCAATTCGGCTTAGACTAAAATTATAGTTGGACACAGATGGATAAATAATTGATGACAGCGGCACTACGCGCTGGAGACATAAAACGCTGTCTGAACCTATTAGCGCTTCTTATTGAAGAATTAATTATTAAATACGGAAGATGATGTCAACACCTTTCGCAGACCCTGTTTTAATCAACGGCGCCGGCGTCTAATCTATCTGACGTCGCTACGACTTGTTTACTCCTTCATTCGATCTGACGCACCTGGATCACACTGTGCCGCCATTAGCTTTGCCAACCTTAGAAGAAACTGCGCTGGTTCCCTCCCGGCAAAGGACAGAACTATATTCAAGTTTCAGCTGATCAGCATATACGTCAGATAGCGCTGCATTCCTATGTCGATCTAACCCGGTTGGCTATCAGTACAATCCTAGAGGACGAGGAGGAGGAGGACGACGAGGAGGAGGAGGACGAGGAGGAGGAGGAAGAGGAGGACCATGTGCTGGTTCCGGTATCACTTAAGAGCGATTGGAGAACATAGTGCTTTCTCGTGCATCCTTGTGCTAAGATCTCTTCCAGAAGAGACAGCTGAGAAATTTATCAACCTAGCGTAAGTCAAATCTGTTTCACAGCCATGTGTTAACAGTCTAGAGAGGTGATAGATGGCGATATATATTCACGTCTATAGATACATGTACATGCATGCATCTAGACGGGAATATATCACCTTTTCTAAATTTTTATGAACATGCATGCATGTAATATGCATGCATGCATACATACATACATACATACATACATATGGGATATGTGACTGCCTTAATACTCCTAGACTTCTCTGCTGCTTTTGACTGTGTAGATCACTGCATCCTGCTTAAGGTCTTGCAAGATTCCTTTGGCATCTCCGGCACTATCCTCAACTGGTTTCTGTCCTACCTCTCTAACCGCACTCAGTATGTTCGCATCAACTTCCTCATTTCATCCATCGCTTCTGTGCTCTTTGGTGTCCCACAAGGTTCTGTCCTGGGGCCAGAGAGGTGAACAGGGGGCCATCAGATCCATCCATCAGATCATCTCCATTCCTACTTGTCTTCCATGGTCACACCTTGCAACTCTGTTAAAGGTCGCTCCTCTCTTCGATCAGCATCTGCTGGAAAGTAGGTTATTCCTGGTACACGCCTTGTCTTTGGCCGGCGCTCATTCACAGTTGCCGGTCCCTCCATCTGGAACTCTCTACCTCCTCAATCCTCATGTTCGCAACTCTCTTAGCGAGACTGTCTTTCGCTCTGAACTCAAAACTTACCTCTTTCAGTCTATCTATGGCTCTTAATAGTTTCCCGGCTTCAATGTGCACTTCTGAACTTTGTAAGGAGGCCATTATCAAATTACAGTTGTATTGTATTGCATTGCATTGCATTGCATTGCATTGCATTGCATTGCATTGCATTACCATACATACATACATACATACATACATACATACATACATACATACATACATACATACATACATACATACATACATACATACATACATACATACATACATACATACATACATACATACATACATACATACATACATACATACATACATACATACATACATACATACATACATACATACATACATTCATACACATATACAATATTATACATATTCTGCCAGAGAATACTGCGCCTCTAAGATATTTATTATCCTATTCTTTATCGCTGAAAGGTGTCAAGTTATTGGAGGCAGTCCTATGCACAGACGGTGGGAATCGATTTGAAGCCACAGGGACAGTAGTTTCAGACGCTTATTGCTTTGCCGAAGTCGCACAAGCCATTCCGCGTGTTTCACTCTCATATATATAATAATGAAAGCGTCGGTCGAAGCGTGTGGCTTCTTTGAATTTCGGTGGATGTCGTCAGTCTATGGATGGTGGCGATGGTCTTTCACTAATGGTCATCACCTGCAGAGAAAAGACGAACGACCTTATCACGTTACGCCACAGACATTAACCATTCTGCCGACTTTCAGTGGATTCGTGTAAGCCAGTTGTTTATCTATTCGTTCGAAATAAAGCACTTGTTACGCGCACTAAGTCGGTAAATTGGAATCTGCGCTGAGAGATGTTCGCTACGAGACCAAACTCGGAGTCACGCACATGTCCGAGTAAATAGAGATTTAAATGATGATAGCAAGTTGGTCAGTCGGTCCCTTTGTGGTAGACTATTCGAAATACATTATTCACCAGAACTGAGAACACGTGATCCTACAATTGTCCGGATCCTGAATTCTCTTCTCTATCCTAAACCTCAGCACGCAATCCTCACTCGTTGCTAACCTTCTAATGAAACCGACATCCTTATTTTCTTCTCCTCCTTATTCCTTCTCTTCATACTTATTTCTTCTCCTCCTCCTTATTTCTCCTCCTCCTTATTCCTTCTCCTTCTACTTATTTCCTTCTCCTCCTCCTCACTATTCCTCCTCCTCCGACTCTTCTTCGTCTTCTTTCCCTTCTCTTGCTTCCTTCCATTTCATTTTTCCTTACCTTAATCACTATTACTATCATCATTATTTTTGTTCTTCGTTTTAGTTATTATCATTATTGTTTTATTATTAGTATTATTAGTTTGCTAACTCGTCATTCTCTTTCAGGAACAAGCTGAACGACTCTTTTTCGAATTCTTCTTCATCAGTGGATATTTTGGCAGCTGTTTGAAGAACAAACAGCTAACAGAAATGAAGTCTAAGAATGGACGACTTTGTAGCATGGATGAAAGGGACATTCAAGCACTTAAGATGGAGAATATATGCAATGTCTGAAGGACGAATAGTTTATGCAACGACCTTTGGAAGTTGTGGCTTATATCCTGCCTGACGTTGCAGTGAAGAAGATGTTGCCTGCGTTGTTCGTGCTATCATGTTGCATTAGTTCTTGCATAACCTCCTCTCAGTCACCATGCAATGGTCGCTCAGTGGAGGAAGTTTGACGCTGCAGACAGTGCAAAGGCCGCAGTGCTACAGTGCTACAGGGCGGTTGGTGCTCATCCGATTGTCTGATGTGCAACATCATCAACCTAGAATCATGACTAATTGTTGTTGAGTCGCAATTATTGTGCATTTGATTATATAAGATCAAGTCATCGATGGCTTTTGTTTTACGTCTACTTCCATAGAAACTGTGTGAGTCTGTGCCACTCTAAGCATCATAACTATCCGCTCAAATGAAAGTCCATCAACCAAGGTTTTTTCACATCTGTAGCCTATTTGTCAAAATGATCGATAACCAGTTAAGTAAGTTATTAAGATAGAATAAATTCATAAATATTTCTCTCCAGACACTTAGTCCAAACTTACTCCGTAGACATTCCGAATCTCGATTTATTCTAAACAGAGTCTTGTAAGCACGTTACCAATCCTGGAAAATCTAGATGGTACCGTTATCGCAATATACACAAGTAACACAAGCCAATAACAGGTGGTCGCTTCTTAGCAAAATCGCAATTCACTGGATAGAGCCACGGAGTCAAGAGTCCTAAGACCGTGGGGACTTTTTCTACTGTATAGCATTAAGTATAGGCCTAACCTGTACACTATAATCTGGCTGAAGTTATTCAACCTATCATCTCGTTATCTAGGAATTAGATACTCAATAGCTGCATTTTCATGCTCAGTTACAAGACTATCAAACAATGTATAGATATACTGTTTGAAAATAACATGTTAATGTTAGTATCTACTATACGATGTAGCGGTCGGCTACATTTTGTTTTTGTTTTCCTATATAGGCAGCACTCAGTGTGAAACAAGCAAAAGCGACTGGACGCACCTACATGTATTAGTCTAGCTAAAATGACTACGCGTATTAACAATATATGCGCTTTACAAAATAAATAGACTATGCACAGAAGCTGGTTAGGTCGTAAATATGAGATCTAATAAAGTTCTCTCTCCAGGAATGCAAAGTTTCACTAAAGAACAACGGAATCGTTGCTTGTCGTCGTCGTAACTTATCTCAAAGCTAAAATGCGCAATTGTTTAGCAACTGTGTTTTGTGTTTTGCTGTTGTCGTCGGCGCATGCGTGGTTAATGCTTCTGCCATTTCAGCTCAGAGTTTTCAGTTGGGAAGCAGCGCCTCTCTTTTGTAACTGCCAAAGATGCAGCTGTTCAAGAAATCCGCGATGGGCAACACGATGAACGATGGACTGATTTTTTGTCTTACATACATGTGCCATAGTCAAGGGGTCTTGTTGAATCCTTCATAGTATCATACCTATAGAATTCAACGTCAAGAAACCTTCATGTTTCTGTGTGTTATTAGATGATGTTAGCTCATTGTGAGTGGTGCATTGGAATTGAGGAAAGGCTGGATCTAATCGTAGGTCTGCCACAGTTAGTCCTCACTAACCTTCTGCTACTCTGTTCTGAGTTGAATATTTCGCATCGTCTGGCAGCTGACCATATTCTGGAAGAAAAAGGTCAGAGAAGGTCAAGAGATTTCGATCAGCGTCACGTGTTCTGTCGGTATTCGTTAAATCTTGGACCTCATTTGACAGAGCCAGACGATATTTGAAGTGAGGCAAAGAATGAACACAGGAATAGATTAAGAATATCTGATGATGTCGAGGAAGAGTGGAAAGAACCAGAGGATACTGAGTGGGATCGAAGTAGAAGAAGAAGGAGCAGGAGGAGGGTGATATGAGGCTCTGAATGAGTGAGTGAGTGAGTGGAGGGGTCAGGGGCAGTCTTTGTTTATAGATGACGATGTTTCACATGGTCGTTGATCGAAAGGAAGCCAAAGAAGCGGTGTCCATCTGATCGTCCTGGATGTTGGCACACGACTGCGATCGAGACGGACTGATGACGCAGATCTGTGGCACTTGCTGCGGCGGCGGCGCCATCTGCGACAGATCGCTCGCAGAAGCTGCTGCTGCTGCTGTGTTCGAGCGTCGCACCTTGCGCAGTTTCAGCTGAAGCGGTGTATATGCACTGTGCCAGATGTCAGCGAAGCAGACGCTGCAGTGGAAGCGGAAGAAGAGCAGCAGAGGCAGGTTGAGGTTCATGACGAGCAGCCAGGCCACCTCACCGTAGAAGTCGCCCGGTGTTGACATGTCGGCTGCCTTGGCGAGCACCGTCCTCAGGACCCAGACGGACACATTGCCAACGATGAGGAAGGCAATTGTCCCTCGGCCGGGCATCCGGGCCACGTGTTCCTCTGAGCAAGGGTAGCGACGAAGGGCGCACAGGACGAGCATCGACTGAACGACCGTCTGGACACCAGCGACGATCGACGCACTCAACCGCAACGCTTCTTCATGTCCAGTTGAATGACCGTCGTTAATGACATTCGATGATGCGAGGATGATTGCGATCTCGTACAATGCGGATCCACACATTGCGATGATGAGCAGAGCATCATCAGATGACAGAGGCTTAGCTACGTAGGCAAGAGGACGAAGCAGAACGAGAGCAGCGATGCAGCCGATGAGGAGGCAGCTGTGGACGACGAGGTCTGCGATCAGGTAGATGACGGTCGATCCTTTCGGTCCATGGAAGTAGAAGAGAACAATGGCAACGACGATTCCAGCGAAGAGAAGAGCTCCGACGAACAGACCTCCGTGGGATTTGTTTAGGATCGGTCGACCGTGACCGGTGGATGATCCGGCAGAGGAGGAGGAGGAGGATCGTCTGCCATCGTCGTTGATGTGATCGGTTGTCTTCTGGTTGAAGGAGCAGACCTTGATGAGGTTCTTAAGGCCTTTCACTAAGTGTCCTTCGCTGTCCGTTGGTTGAGCGATCGACTGAAGGACGCAGGCCACCGTTCCAACGGCGATCAGACTGTACTCAAGGATGAAGGGAAAGAGATAACGAGTGGCAGCATGGAGAAGGTCATTCTCACAGGACGACGACGACGACGAGGGGTGGCCTGCGCCTTCGCCGCTCTTGTTCTTCTCAGTGGAGACGTTCAACGAAGTAACATTGGTTATATCTGCCAATCAAAGGAACAATCAGCAATCAGTGGAGAGACCAGGTATAGACGAAAGAACGATGGAAAAAATGACGAACGATATAAACAAATGAAGAACAATCGACTAATATATTGATTTACACAAAGGGGAAAAGAACAATTGAAAGTATTAATACGGTAGAAATGGAAATGGAGACTCAAGGATTTAGATCAAGATCGAGAGAGATCGAAATTGAGAGAGAGAGAGACAGACAGACAGACAGACAGACAGACAGAGAAAGAGAGAGACAGAGACAGAGACAGAGACAGAGAGAGAGAGACAGAAAGACAAACAGACAGATAAATAGATAGATAGAGAGACAGACAAGGCAGATAGATAGAAAGATAAAGAGAGAGAATAGGACTAGGTTATATTGAATAGACTTTCAATGACATACTTTGAGAGTCTGGGTGGTTGAGGCTGTACTGAAACTCTTCCATGATTTCCCTGACGACCGTTCGAAACCAGAGACAGATGTTTGTCGAGACGACGTGTAGCATTCCGAACCAAATGATTGGCAGGCGATCGTGCACTTGAACCTTACAGTCAGAAAGATAGCATTCAATAAATTCGTCGAAGTCATTCGATGACCTTCATACGTATGCTGCGATCATTATTAGCACGAACTGCAGCATTAGTATAAGAAACTTCATTATGACCAGCAAACTGATAATTAATCATTCTTATGACGATCGCATTCATTATCATAATCACCGTCGTCATCATCATTGTCCTGATTGTCGTTATCATTCCCTATTTCTGGAAGATAAAAAGGAGAAGAATGAGAAGAGGAGGAAAGGAGGAGGAGGGATGGGAAGAAGGGAAGGAAGAGGTCGTAATCCTTTAAAACTGAAACCTGTGAGGTTGGGAGCATTTGCCATTGTCGGCATTGAGCAAAAACAATTACTGGCGCTCGCAGCTTTATTCATCGCCGTTGGTAGTGCAATGCGAATGCATTTGCCTTTCACCTCTTGGGTCCAGGTTTCGAATCCGGGACCGTCAAGTGAAATTTAGAATCTGTTTTCATACTATTTAGACCAGAGTTGCCTGTTTGTAGCATTCGTATTTGCGGGATTCCGTTGCAGCCTTTGGGCAAAATAGGATAACGTCTCTGATATCGACAGAGGTTGACAGAGGTAAGCAATCACTGAGAGAATGCCTGGTATTTATGAAGGTATCAGGAAGCTCAATGTAGGACAAGTAATGTAGGACATTTAATGTAGGACGCTTAATGTAGGACATTTTACGTACCTCATAATAGCTTCTTATACTGCATTAGCATAGCTCTTGACAAAGGAGTAAATGGAAAGCCGGTGACTGACTGACTGACTGACTCACTCACTCACTAATCAGAAAGACCTGTGTCAATCGAGTATGAATGTGCGCTCGTGTGTGTATGTGTTTGTGTGTGTGCGTGTGCGTACTACTGTGTAGGTGTGTGTGTGGAGCAGTGGTGTCTTACATCTGGTCCTTTGAAGATGAAGAAAGTCTGGACAACGACGAAGACCAGACGTGGAATGAACGTCCATCCGTGTTTGTACATGTTGCGACAGAAATCGCTCTGAGTCATACTGTTCTCAATCTCCAGCGAATAGTAGATGATGTTCCCAAGACTAAACACTGACAGAAACAGAAATCAATTCATCATGAATTCATATGATTATGAAGATCATGATGGAGATGATGATTACGCTCTTTGTAACAGGGATGACGATCGATTGTCATGATGAAGATGACGACGATGACGATGATGACAATGATGATGCTGTCCCACCATCACCATCAATGTCCTCCTCCTCTTCTTCTCATTGCAACCGCGATGACGACAATGATAACTTTGACCAGGTGTTTTTGATTAAGAGAATAACGTTGTTATTATGAAGAGCTGTGATAATTATGATGGTTGTGTTGATGAAGACAAATGAGTGAAGAGTTGAAGAGAGGCAGCTTACAGAGTGCACCGACTTTGAGAAAGAGACTGGATCCTTCGTGGTTGAAGATGCTTCCGAACTTGGAGACGTCCATCCATGCAACCGATTGATTGACGCTGTAGTCATCGTCTGATATCTGGCGATCAAAGTCCACTGACTGCTTCCTTCGGGCGGATGACCCACCTCCTCCTCCGCCTCCGTCGATCGGGGTCGAAAAACCACTCGTCAGACTGCAGTCATCACTGGCGGTCTGCTGCTGAGGATGAGGAGGAGGAGGAGTGTCGATTGTTCGGTTGCGGAATCTGATGGCGAAATGAGGAAGACGAAGACGGTCGTCGCTCAGTGGTGCATCTGTGAGGTCCAGCAGGTGGTTGTTGTTCGTGTTGGCTGCTGAGGCTATGTTGACGTCGTCGTCGGCAGGAAAGATGGTCGCCTTCGATCCGTTGATGAGCTGAGGCCGCGTCGCCACCGCCTTCGCCGCTGCTGTCCTGTTCTTCGTACGGCTGCGTTTCTTCTCGAAAATCAGGAGGATCTGAAGGTAGATGAGGAAGGCCGTTGCGACGACCAGTTGATACGTTAGAAAGACCTACAAAACAGGCAGACTATGACATCAGACCACAACAGTTACGTGGCGGTTGAGGCAAAGGCCATTCGAATCAGGACACAACAGTCATTCAGATAGCGTTCTATGCCAGCAGTTACTCAGTATCCTGATTCTTCTTCTTTTACTTGAAAACACGGCCTAAGTCGTTGAACCGATTTTCGGTAGAAATCTTTCCAGTGAATATTCGCTGCTTTTCTCTGAAGAATTAATCGCTTAAGATTTTCTGAACATTAAACCTACACCATCTTTTTATCTGGTCTGTCATGTTAAGACAGTCGCTCAGAGGGCTCGGTGCAAATGTATGGCGACACTGTCTCCATTGGCTCTATTATAGGTGATGCATATTTCTGACCATGTCTGTACACCAAAATGCCGATAGCAATTGGTCAATTAAGGACTATTCCTATCTTATCTTTGTTACTTGCAAGAACACTTACAACGATTATATAATAAGGCTAATGATCCGACTGAAGACTGCGATGGTGGTGATAATTATGTAAGCTTATGCACGTATCCGAACATTTAAGTAGCCATTTGAAAAACGCTTCAGCTGAATAAACATTCATTCAAGTTGATCTGAAAAGGTCCGAGTTGAGTGGTCTTCAAATGTTGCTGGTGCTGTTGCTGGTGATGATGATAATTATGCGACAGAGACGATGATGGCGATGAATAGGCGATGATGAATGATGATGATGAAGATAATGCTAGAAGAAGAAGAATGGCGATGAAGATGGTGGCAGTGTTGCTGAAAGTTATGAATATGATAGGATGAAAATCTTATTATGGCAATAATGATGATGATCATGGAGATGACGAAAAATTAGTCTAATTAATTCATTTACATCATGCAGAATCATACGTCGCAACTACAGATGATGACCTAGTCTGAACTGACCCAGCTGACCTGATATGACCTTATCTGTAAAGATATTGAATTCTCCGAATGATAGTGAAATGAAAGTATTTACTACTCACGGCACTGTAGGTCGTGTGTAGCCATTTGTTGGTCAGAGCCTCCGAAATGGGAAAGATGATGCCGACGATTGTCGTTATTATGGCATAGATTATGCTCACAACTTTAACGTATTCCACGCTGAACAGAGCACAACGGAAACTTCGATCAATTCATCGAAATCAACTGATCTATCGATCTATATGTTACGATGATGGATTTGTTTGATTGGACTGAATGAGTGATCTGATCGATTTCTGTCTGGCACATAGAATGAAATACAGTTTGTCTATAGCCATCATATACCATGATTAGAGAAAAGTGATTTCCAACTGTCTTGATTTTGAATGCCACTGAACTAGTCGTCGTCACTTCAGATATGGGTACTTATAGACAGACATTGGTACTTATAGACAGAGATTGGTACTTATATACAGACCTTGGTACTTATAGACAGTCAATCAGTCATTGGTACTTATATACAGACCTTGGTACTTATAGACAGTCAATCAGTCATTGGTACTTATATACAGACATTGGTACTTATAGACAGTCATTGATACTTATAGACCGACATTGGTACTTATAGACAGACATTGGTACTTATATACATATATTGGTACTTATAGACAGACATTGGTACTTATAGACAGACATTGGTACTTATAGACCGACATTGGTACTTATAGACAGACATTGGTACTTATATACAGACATTGGTACTTATATACAGACATTGGTACTTATATACATATATTGGTACTTATAGACAGACATTGGTACTTATATACATATATTGGTACTTATAGACAGACATTGGTACTTATAGACAGACATTGGTACTTATAGACATATATTGGTACTTATAGACAGACATTGGTACTTATAGACAGACATTGGTACTTATATACAGACATTGGTACTTATATACAGACATTGGTACTTATAGACAGACATTGGTACTTATAGACAGACATTGGTACTTATAGACCGACATTGGTACTTATAGACAGACATTGGTACTTATATACATATATTGGTACTTATAGACAGACATTGGTACTTATATACATATATTGGTACTTATAGACAGACATTGGTACTTATAGACAGACATTGGTACTTATAGACAGACATTGGTACTTATAGACCGACATTGGTACTTATAGACAGACATTGGTACTTATATACAGACATTGGTACTTATAGACAGACATTGGTACTTATATACATATATTGGTACTTATAGACAGACATTGGTACTTATATACATATATTGGTACTTATAGACAGACATTGGTACTTATAGACAGACATTGGTACTTATAGACCGACATTGGTACTTATACAGACATTGGTACAGACATTGGTACTTATATACAGACATTGGTACTTATATACAGACATTGGTACTTATAGACAGACATTGGTACTTATAGACAGTCATTGGTACTTATAGACAGACATTGGTACTTATAGGCAGACATTGGTACTTATAGGCAGACATTGGTACTTATAGACAGACATTGGTACTTATAGGCAGACATTGGTACTTATAGGCAGACATTAGATAAAACGAATGAAACATTTGATGGTCAGTGGAGCTGCTATAATTTGTTCTGAGTTGAGAGAAAAAGATTAAATAGTTCAACGATAATATTTCACTCTAAGCAGCAACTGCAGCAACAGCCTTTGCTCTATCTGATTCGAGCTACTCACATGGATGGAGTGAAGATTCTTTTCTTCTTTGTTTCTTCGTTGTCATTTCTTATTTTCTCCGGAACAACGACGCTGACGATGGTTTCATTTCGCCAACGACGATAGCTCGTTCCTCCGACGCTCAGGTTATCGTCATCCATCTTACTACTCGTACTACTGTCGATACTGACTGCAGGAAACATTAAAGTCAGATCATTTAATTAAGCAATTGATTAGTAACATCAACACCATCATCATCATCATCATCATCATCATCACCACCATCATCATCATCATCATCATCATCATCATCATCATCATCATCATCATCATCATCATCATCATCATCATCATCATCATCATCACCAACATCATCAGCATCACCATGATCGACATTATCAGCTTATCGTTCCATCGAAATGATGAATGATAATCATCACTGGCTACTGAGCGTTGTACATGACTTCCTAAGCAACTCTCATAACATTGCATTAATTTCTTCAATTATTTATTGCACATGAAATCCGTTCAGGTTCTGTAAACATGAATTTACAGACAGATGTTACGCACGATTTGTAACTTCCAGTGTTATATTTTATCCGAACAATGAGGCTGCGGCTGTTTGATCAGATCGCGTAATGCCACAGCCTCAATGACACAGCTATTCGAGCTTTATTATACGGTATTTAAGACGACGGCAGAAACCAGATGGACGCCCTCGCTACACACGGACATGACTCCGACGACAGGTAGGCTACCTACTGAATTTCGAAGTGCAGTCCGGCTGGAGTCCATAATAGAAACAAATGACAACTTGCTGTGGAAACGGCAGACGATGAAGTTGACAAATTGCTTTGTCCTGATATTCCGATTTACTGACCTTAATCGGTCAGTAAATCGGAATATCAGGACAAAGCAATTTGACTGTTGACGAAGGGTGAAAGGTCATGCATGAGAACGCATGAAGGCACACGCTGACCATGTCTCTTGTGCCCAGTTGGTAGATGCTGGGCCGCTGTCGGAGGTGTTCCGACACGTACAGTGGCGAGCCAGTAAGAGAGGGAGAGACAGAGACAGAGACAGAGAGAGACAGACAGACAGACACTGTCAGACAGAGAAAGCGAGAGTAGCATCGGAATGTCGCCAAGAGTTTTCAAATCGATTGTTAGATGACTGACATTCGATGTTGGAAATGATCAAGCTCAATTAGCTGATAAGACAGTTTACTAAAGGAGAGTCAGTCCATCGATTGGACATGCCACGCGCTCTCAGTTGCCCACCAACTGACTCCAACAGACCTTGGCAGTCGCACCGAACGAGGTTCGTGTAGAGAGCGCGCGGAAGGCGTAAGCCATAGAGAAATTCAGTGGCATCTAGTAGTCACGAGTTGGGTTTTACTATCATATACACGCTGCAATAGTTAGATGACTTCCACATCCATACTCTTTATAATATTAATCGATGTTGAAAATATATCATTGGATATTCTTCTAATTAGTTAGTCTACTAATTGTTGTCTTCGAAATTGAATGAGACTCAATAAGTATGCAGAAAATCAGAGTCTGCAGCAAGAAGAACGAGTCTTCATCACTTGATGTTCCCACGTGAAATGGTAGCAAATTGCGCGTTACGCTCCAATAAGTCGCTGCAACTCGCATCTAACGTTTACCACAAAATGTCGTCATCATTCGCGACCTCCTTCCCCCAAAACAGACGCAGTCAAGCACGATGCAAAAAAACAGGACATTTATATTATCTACGTATAACTAAACGCGCAATATAGAAATATCCAATTTTAAATTATTTGTCAGTAACAGACGGATTCAGTAGACCGCCGTACCTTTCTTATGCGCTGGTAGAATTCTAAAATCCGGAAGACTTTCTGTTCTTTGCTCTTGATGAGACATTTTGAACGCAGATAAACTAGCTTCAAGTCTCATTCGTCTTTGAAGTTTTCTATTTCTCAGATATGCTATGATCAGTAAGAGGAGAGCTTACATCATCCGTTTATCAGAGGTTCAGACATTAGCCAACGCTACCCTCCGCTCAGATGCCACCACAACCAGTTATAGTAATCCTATTCGTTAGCACAGTCTGCTCCTTTGCAGCAATTCTCGGTCAAGCGTTGCAGTAAACGGTGGTCCAACCGGTCAGCGATCATTCGCGTTTATAAAGAAGCAGCAGCGAGGAGCACGGGGTTGTTCGTCTCAGCCCCAGTTAGTCCACTTTAGGGTTTCATGTAAACTATGAATCAAAGAGACCTCCGTTCTCCTTAAGAGCATTTCCACTGTCCATTGAAACCCACTCAATTGCAGCAAACTAGGCCTTGTTACTAACTAGCAACAACAACTGACATTTAAGGCAATTCAGTTTCCGCTAAGTGGTAGGTTGGCCGTGAAGTCTGTTGTGCCCCACCCCCCATGCAATCGATTCGTGTGTAACATGGGCATTCTTTAGATACGCAATGAGACATGGCTGCTTCAACTGAGTAACCTCATAATCACAACATCCCGCCTTTCTTCCTGCTGATTTGGCCCAGCTCTAACAGGAACCTAAGCAGGGATGTTGTGATCTCATGTAGTGTCATGCAACCGTGATGTGAGAATCACAGACATGTAATCAGCTGCAAGTAAGCTAATTAAGCTCCTTGGTTAGCATTGGAGGCAAAGACTCCATAACGAGACCTTCGATGAAAACAAACATCGATCTTTTACCAGTTAATACTGAAAAGTAAACCAACAGATGATGCATTCACGCTGCTGCTCAGGTGGTTTAGAGCAGAGCAGAAGTGTGTGGTGGAGGATGATTGAGGGATCGACTCATGACGTCTCAACGGATTGGTTTTCATGGTCTCATTTGCAGAATGATTGCCAAAGGTGTTTGAGTGCAAATGCCTAACGTATGACAGAACAGAGAAAAACATAGGAAAACTACATAGAAGAGAGAACTAGAAAAACAACAGAAGGAGAGAGAATGAGCAGAACGAGAAGGCATGATGTTGTTGTTGTTGATTATGGCGACGTCGTAAGTAAGAAATAAGCAAGCTGTGTATGCTAAAGGGCGCACTTGAAAATCAATGAGCCAGTAGAGAGAGATGCAGGTTCCATGCTATGGCATACCATCCTATTGTCTCCTATGTTGAACCTTCCTCTTGGAACAATATCCTTCGTTAGGCCTACATATGCTGCTCTTTCATAGAATTCCACAGAACTTATTTAGATCAGTTAGTTTAGATGAGTTGGATAGTCACTACGTGTGCAGTGCTCCTGTGATACACTGTAATGGCGCCACTTACGGATTCTGCAGTGCTGCTAAGTCCAGGAACTGCGTACATCGTGTCTACTATCGGCTCTAGATGGTAATCCATCAATTGGGTTCTGCGTGTCTGCGGCAGTTCACCAGTAGTGACTACTCTAGTTGTCTGAAAACGGTTCGTTTATTGGTTAACTTGTTTACTTACTGACTTTAATATCGGTTGAGTTGACGCAGGCAGCACTAATCTGTGGTACTAAAAGGCTCTAGAATAATTGTCCATATGCAAGCATGCAAACATAAATGCAAACACACTTTCATACATGTATATATATACATACATATTACATACATAAATACTCAATACAATACAATGCAACTGCCTTTGATATCGCCCTTCTTCCCAAGGTGGCGCCAAACTCAGAAGTGCTCACTCCTCGGCGGCGTAGAAGAAATTATATTGCAGAGCAATTGTGCGGGAAGGACTTGCTCAAGGTCCCTACACAGTTAAACCACCCCGGACGAGGGTCGAACCCGTACTCTCGACGTTACTGGTCAACCGCTCTAACCAGTCGGCCACCGTGCCACTAACTCAATAATATAATAATACAAACATATATGCATAACGAGGATAGTGAAAAAATGGAGAAGTTTGTCCCAACAACGACACAAAGTAATGACTGCGAGGTTAAGTAGGCTACGCATGAGTGAACTGAGAAGAGAGACACAAATGAAGAGAACTGCAATTAAGGAAGTACATTTTGCAGGCCCCCATATATAAATATAAATAAATAAATAAATAAATATGTATATATATACTATATACAGCGCAACAGTCCGTCTGACTTTCAATGCCAGAGTGCTAATTTTATCATCCCTGTACTTTCCCATGAGTTCAAACATTAGACAAAATTTCCACCTATCTCAATGTCAGAGGAGAGCTTGCCATTGGTTGGCTTCTCTCTTGCGGGCAACCGTTCGACTGTCGCCCGCTGCGCGTAATTTTGAGGACTTTCGACTAGAATGCTTTTGCTTAGGCCAAATATCTTGCTAAGAGATTGACTGATAAGATGATCTAAGAACTAGATATATACATGCATATACACATACGAACGTACAAACATACGAGCATACAAACATACAAACATACAAACGTACAAACATACACACATACATACATGCAAACAAGGTGGATGTCATGTTCAAATCAGCTCCGACTTAACCCAGCCAAAGCGCAATACATATGGATCAGAGCTCGACAGATGCAGTCTTATATTGATGAAGAAGAGCTCGTGTCATCATTTCTGGATTGGGTTTCGTAATGTCTTGTCCAAGACCTGGGACAGTGGAGAGAAATCTATGGCTAATCAAGCGAATTCAGGTGTGCAGATCATGCATGCTTCTACCAGCTTCGTCAGAGTTGATCAATACGGCGTAACCTTTTGCTTAATGCTGCAACGACATTCCTTCATCCTGATGCACCAGGACTTTTGTAATTCCATCTTTGCAGGCTTCCTAAAATCCAGTCCGTCATAAACTGTGCTGCTCGGCTAGTGGCCAATCGACCAAAAGCCTCTCATATCACGGCATAGCCTATATGAGAGATACACTCCACTGGCTTTCTATCGAGGACTGAATCAAATTCAAGATCCTCTCCTTGGTCAGGCTTTCATGGTTGGCTGTGGTCCAGCATACATACAAGAGCTGTTTGTGCTGGTTTAAGCTCAGTCAGGTGGAGGGTCACTTCATTTTATCCACTTGTGAAGATCTTCTGGTCCTTCGCTGCTGTATGTCAACACAAGTGCACCGTGCACTCTCGTGCACTGGTCCATCCATTTGGAACAATCTTCCAGCTGACATGCGAGCTGTCCCTTTAAACTCTGCTGAAATTACTTTTTCTAGCTAAGACCCATCTGTTCAGATCCCTTGTTCAGCAATGTATGCGCTTTTGAAAAGTTCCTAAAATGTGCTTTATAAAAGTCCATATACATGCGTACATACATACACACACATACATGCATATATACTTACTTACATGCATACATACGTACATACATACATTTATACAGACATAAGTGAATGCATTCAGTGGCTTAGTACTGCAGGGCTGTTTCTTTTTAGTTATTCCGACAAAAATAGGCCATGATATAGGCTTGTCTAGACATTGGTTTTGGTTCACTATAAATATCCTTGGCCAGCTGTGTTTCCTGTGCTGTAAACAGAAAGCATTGCGATCGCTTGGTGGCGCCACCCGTTCATAATGCCGCACTCTGAAAATGAGTCACGCACAAAGTAAAATATCTTGCATTACGAAAATCGCATCCGATTTTATGAGATTTTTAGATTAAATTGACAATAAAGGACAACTGTAAGTTGTAACCTTTTGAAATACCTCGAATACTGATTAAAAATTGAAATTCGCGAGGCTTTATTCATCACCTATGCAATAGTTGATATTCAGTTGCAAGAACTGAATGCCAAAACTATAAGTACTATAGCTCTAAATACGATTAAGGATCCTGAGTGGCCGAGTGGGTTGGTAGCCTGCTCGTCACGCCGGCGGCCCGGGTTCGATTCCTGGTCGGTCGGTTTATCAGAGATTAATTTCTCGGATCTTTACTGCGGGTGGCTCGGTCGCATTATAAACGTGGAGTACAATACAACACACAATACAGCACATCACAATACAACTGCGGCGCGGTGGTTTAGGGGTATGTTCGGTGCCTTGCAGCTGGAGGGTTGCGGGTTCGAATCCACCTCAAAGTCGCCGCGTAGGGACCCTGGGCAAGTCCTTCACTCGCAATTGCTCATGCGCTTCGGCGTGAAACTCCGATTCAGCGTTCGCGCAGTAGTCGGGAGCGCCTCTGAATGGGAAATCTGGTAGGGGCGCTATAACAAGTGTTCAAATACAATACAATACAATACAATACAATAAATACGATCATGATGCATCAGTTCTTAAATCATTGCATTTGTAGTTCCAGACTTATCTACTCGTTGTGGTTTAAGTCAAACTCAAAGCAACATGATTAGAATACTACACAGATAGTAGGCTACAGTTACAGATATACCGATGTTTTTTCTACTGAAAGAGCTTTGGTTTGATTCGTTCTGTGGTTGGATAAGTCTAAGCTAAAGCTTCAGAATTGTTTCGATGAGTATAGCTACCTAACCGATTCCGTTTTATTTCTCTCAGTTAGATGCTTGTCTTGTTTATTCATTCCTGTCACTTAAATTGTTAGGTTGTACTGAAGGAGCTACCGATAAAATAGGTTCTTTTCTGACATCTATGACAGTCTGCACTAAGTTACTTATAATTAAAATTACTAAAGGATCAATCGCAGTTTGGGTTTAACTGTTGACTCCACAATGCCCTCCAATGACCATTCTAAAACCGACTGCAAATTAGTTCACTTTCACATTCGGGATATTTGTAGAATCAGATCTTACATGCCTCAAACGGTCTTAGTCTTACTCTCAACTACTCTGGTGTCTTGCGTCTTGACTACTGCAACTCTCTTCTCATTCGTATTGCTACAAGAGAGCTGCACAAACTACAAATGGTTAAAAATTATCCGGCAATAGCCATAACAAACCTCTAAGTATCAACGTGTTATACGAATATTGCAATCATTACACCTGCTGCACATCGGGCAAAGAATTCAACTTAAAATCTGTCTTATATTTTAAAAAAACATTGCATTCAGAACAGCCGATGTGTGTATCGCTTCTGGCTCACCGTCATGCCAAAAAAGAACTGCACTCGATCAACGAGTAGACCCTGACTTCTGTTCTGCGTGACACCCGCAGAGTGTCTGTCTCTCAGGTGCTATCGCTTGCTGGTCTCAATTCAATGCTCAGCTTTTACGTCCTGTCAGTTTTTTAATGGCATTCAGAACTAAACTCTAAACTCACCTGTTTCATCTTACTTACTCTCCATAGCTTAACTTCTGGTTTTTCTGACGAATTTCTACCTGAATACTCTGATGGATCATCGCTATGACTATGATTTCACTCGAAACATCATCTCAGTCCTTGTGCATTACGACAATGGCATCTCAACCCATGTGCATTACAATAAAGGCGCTATAGAACTAGATTAGATAGATTAACTTAGACTAATACAGCTTTGAGTACTTTTGTCCAAAATAAACTAACTTAATTCTTTGTTTATAACGATAAAAGTTTACGCCGGCAGTTGTCATTGCTATTTACGATGCTTTATAAATTGTCTTTATGGTTATTGCAATTGAAATTACAGTTATAAATGAACAATTAGGATTACTATTACACATACATTGCGTCATTGACTATTAATTTAAGCGAATAGGTTACTGCGTTTACGCGTTGACGGTCAGTAATCCATGATGACGTCTACTATTCACGCATGTAGCCATAAATAATTATATGCAGCCTATCTGAACGTTTATGAAGAGCATTTCAGGAACCATTCAAAGTCGCCTTATTAGTTTACAAAGGAAAAGGCGGGTCCTTTCGCCTGTTTTTAAACATTGAATTATGAAACTATATGAGTCATTTTGGTCTGCTTTGATTATAACGACTTTTGTTCGCAAATGAGTTAATAATGGCAATTGGGAATGCGCTGTTCACGTGAGTTAAACTGGTAAGACTTCGTCTAAACTTGTACATATGAAAATTGTAAAAATATATCTTATTTTGCATTTGCATCCATTACAAACCGATATATATATATATATATATATATATATATATATATATATATATATATACGAAATCGATGCGATGAAACTGAGACTTCTATTGTGATACAGTGACTATACGCGTGCCTGAATTTAAGTAATGAGATTGTCACGAATCACAACAAAGAACCTTTTACCGATCCTAACTCACGTGCCTTTGACACAATTTGCGAATGGCTATAGTACTTTGACTTTGCTGCGTCAGGCTGACTATCTTGAGCGTGTATGTTGATACATCAATTAAGTGTGCATGGTAGACCATCGGCGTAAATTCAACCTTTGCCTCATCCCACCAAAAGGATTACTCAAATGCTCAAATGCTCGACTCTTTATTGCTCTGAGTTCTGAGCGGACCACTCTTGCAGAACTCAGACTGAAATTGCGCACTCATAAAATATGCCTATCATGCACCGCTTTCATTAATGGTACTGTACGTATCCACAATTGCTCTATTAAATGCCACATTTGTCTAGATTAGGTCTACTAAATACATAATAATCAAAATAAGCAATTGTGTTCTGGTTTGTTTTAAAGCAAATAAATTTGTAGAAAAATCCATAGCCTTTGATTTGGACTATCAGAAGGCTTCTGATACGTTGCCACACCAAAGTTTGATAAGCAGACTCAAAGGATATGAAATTGGGGGATGTTACTGGAATGGATTCAGGAAGAACTTAGCAAATCGTAAAATGGGGGTGAAACAGACTGGGCAGCAGTCTCTGCGGAGTTTCACAAAGAACAGTGTTAGAGACACTGTTGTTTTCAATTTATGTACATGAAACACCAGACATAAAAGAACGTTAAGTGAAAATGTTTGCTGATGACACAAAACTATGGAGATATTACAGAGTGAAGATGATGAACAGATCTTGCAGCAGAATCTAGACAAAGTTATGCAAATTTAACGAAAGAGGACACTGAGACAGTGAGCAATCATCTACGGGATGGAATGGATATTGTGAACCTGGACGAGGCTGAAATGGAGAAGGACTTTTTGGAGTTTGGATCGATTAGGGTGCCTCTTAAAAATGAAAGTTTAAATTTTTAATCTCTCACCCTCCCCTTCAAGTTGTTAGGTTCATGGAAAAACAATTTTACAAAAGATTTAGTGGAAATCGGATAACATTCAGAGGTGGCCCTTTGATGTCAAAGTTCTAGCAATGTAGGCCCATTGTTTATTACTATGCTACATAGTTCGAATCATTAAGAGAGGGACAGATTGTCCTATTAATATGCCAATTTCAATCTAAAAAAAGCGAAGCAGGCTACCACTTCATCATCATCATCATCATCATCATCATCATCAGCAGCAGCAGCAGCAGCAGCAGCATCATCTAGTACTGCAGAAGAGAAGGAAGATTGCCATCCTTGTGCTTCCCATCCCCAAAGAGAGAACGGTTAAACATAATGTCTAGTACTCGACAGAACCAGCGTTTCATCCAGAAGTGCCACCTTCATTGTCAGTGAAGTTGCATCTAGCCTTTGGCAGAACGTTACTGGTTTGAATATTAGCAGGAGTATACAATTCATTACTCCATGACCTAACTTCATTCCACCAAGTCGAACAAGCTAAAATCAGAGTTCACTGTAACTGTATATTTGACAGTTGAAAACACATTGGGATGGGAAGCTAATGGAAGATCTAACTTCCACAGGGCATATCGATCGTCTTCCAATTCTTATATGAGGTGTTGGAGTGAAGCAGCTACTCGGTGTTCCGAAACTTCGATCCTGAACTACCGAGGCCCAAGCCACTGACGTCATCGTGTCTTTGGAGGAATGGTGCATTATGGATCGTGTTGCGGGGTTGTGCTTTGACACACTGTCCTGCCAAAGGCTGACAATGATGATGGCATTTCTGGTGCTTGCACGATTATAGAGCAGAGGCTTGGAATAGATTTGCTCTTCTTGGCATGTCACCATCATATAGCAGAGCCAGTGGTTTGGGCGACATTCGAAGGGACAAGTGGTGCATCTGCTGGCCCTGAAGTTCTTCTATATAAGTGATGTTGGAGGCATGATGTGTTCATTTGCAGGTGCCAGGCACCATGCATTGTGCCAGATGGATGACCAAGGTTATACATGCGATTAAAATCTGGCTCTTTCGTGACCAGTTCCAAATGACTGCTTCATAGAAGAGAGGAATTCGTGATGGGGCAACTTTTCCAGTTATCATCCACCTCAAAACCTGGATAACTGCCCCAATCGGAGTTGAAGCACCTCTGAACAACTTCCGACTAATGATTGAACTCCTAAAATACCCACATGAAGACATTTTCAGCACAACAAGCAAAACGCTTGGACTTCATCTATGGTACTTTTCTGAGGAGCTGGTCGGACTGGCTCTTTTTGTTTCCAGAATGTCTGTGGAGATGAAGAGACTGTTGTTAGCTCACCATAGCCCCGGATCACCCAGTGACATCCACCAAAGTGACCAAAAGTTAAATCTGCTGCATTATGGGCACCGGGGCCTGGAGTAGTTCTGCGCGATAAACACTCTTCTATAGTTGGCCTTCCTCAGACTTTCCTTGCCATGGATTCGTCTGAATGCGATGAAGAGGAAACATTCCGGGAGAAATTGCGCATCATCAGCGGGTTGGCAGTCGTCAATTACAGGGCTAAGTGAGGCGTGGCCCTCATTAAGAAGTTGACTGCCTGGGAGGAGCAACTAGAATTCCTCCTTCAAGTTGTCTCCGACCATCGACGTAAATTTCTGGACTGCAGCGAAAAGACTTTTATGGCAACATATTCCTGGAAATTAGTAATTAATTTTAACACACGTAATTTTGTGGGGTATATATACCATATATATAGACCCTATGTATACAGGTAGATAGTAGATAATTTGCTAGATAAGCAATACAAATGATTAGTACTACAACTGGCGATTAATTATCATGTAGCATTATAATACTTCCCATTGTACGTAGTATAATTAATTTTCTAAATTTCACGGCTCGAGGGCCACCTCTAAATATTATCTGATTTTAATGAAATTTTTATAAAATTTTATTTCTATGAACCTAACAACTTGGAGGGGTGAGAGCGAGAGAAATAGAAAAACTATTTTTTTACTATATGCTAAGATCACCCTAGGATCGATAAACATGTCACGTGGAGCCAACAATGTAGAAAATCAGTAAACAAGGCAATGTCAGTTCTTGGAATGATAAAAAGAAGTTTCAAGCATTCATTCATTTATTTATTCATTCTGAGCATTTATATAGAACCTACTGAGGAGCGCTCCCAGCCCAGCCACGACTATAGAAAAAATACTTGCGCGACTTGTAAAACCGTGTCTGGTGAACCACAAGTAAAGACCGGAGCCCACGCGGGAGTTCATTCCAGATGGAAGGGCCCACATACGAAAAGCACGGCGCTGCCTAATTGCCAAGCGTGTCAGTGGAAATGGGAGTTCACCCCTCGTCGCAGAGCGAGGCACCCGACGCACTGCAGCATCGGACACTGGGCGGCAAAGATCGCACGATTAAGATGCAGCACGGCCTTAAGATGTAGAACGCAACGGATTAAGATGTAGAACGCAACGGATTAAGATGTAGAACGCAACGGATTAAGATGTAGAACGCAACGGATTAAGATGTAGAACGCAACGGATTAAGATGTAGAACGCAACGGATTAAGATGTAGAACGCAACGGATTAAGATGTAGAACGCAACGGATTAAGATGTAGAACGCAACGGATTAAGATGTAGAACGCAACGGATTAAGATGTAGAACGTAACGAGAAACCACAGCAGCATTGCGGTATGAAATCCGCTGAGACACAGGCAGCCAATGCAACACATCACGCATGTATACAGAAACAGGAGAGAATTTAGGAAGCCGCCCGATAAGCCGAGCCGATTCCAGTGATCAACAGTTTATTTGCTAAATTTATGAGCAGATAGATATTGAATGCTTCAAGATACTGTGCAATGCAATATTCGACCACATGTATAATATTTTGTCCAAGTTGGGAAACCTTATTACAAGACAGACATTGAATGCCTGGAAAAGACAAACGAGAGCTACTGAGCTTGTCAGATGCTTAGCTAGGATGCCGTATGAATAAAGGCTTCAAGCTGGGTCTCTTTCCTTGGAAAGAAGAATAATGAGAGTTTGATTGTATTGAGACCTACAAAGTTCTACATGGACTCAAAAAGATATATGAAAAACCTTCTTCCAGAGGACAGCAACCGGAAATCTGAGAGGACACAGTCTGAAACTGTATCAGAAGCGTGTGCGATTAGACATTATAAAATTCGTTTTAGCCCATAAATTGTGGCTCAATTGAACCGGCTTCCACAGGAAACAGTATCTTCACCAAGCTTGAGCACTTTCAAGCAGAAACTGGGCAGTTGGATGGAACAGTATAGGCAACTTACCTAACGTGTTAACTGTACAATGTACAAGTTCATAAAATAGGAATGTTATAAAATCGGTTAAGCAATCTAATTCGTTCAGAACATAATCTCAGCAAATGTCCAAACAATACTAATGCCTTTAGCAATATTTCTGACGGTGAGGCATGACCAAAAGCGTTGATCGGTGGCACACAGTATCCCACAAAGTTTAGGCTCAGAGAAGATACCAACGTTTCTTTGTATGTTTCTGTGCAACAGCCAACAGGTCAGCACTTTCCAGAAAGTTTCCACCATACCGTATACGTGCATATATAGATCTATGTTTGTACCTGCGACACGTTTCACTATTTGGTTAACGCTCCGGGTCTGTGAACAAAAGATTACAATCGAGCCTACTTGTTGCATTCTGTGCAAAGACCCTGAGCACACTGTTTGCGCACACGTAGAATTTGGTATCGGCGTATGATGGAAAAATAAATGACAAGTTCCTGCGATGCACTGGCACTGTGTCAGTGCCTGTCTCAGACACTGGGAATAGTTCATTGCGGATTCAGAGGCCCAAGAGCGGGAAACTAGCGACTACTCTACGGTCTACAAAGAACATGAGAGCTTTACTCATTTTGAATTGGTCGACCTGTATAAGGTAGGCTTATTCCTATCTGGGCAGCTTTGAACGAAAAACGTATAATATTATGCTGTCTGGAAAGTTTCGGATGAGCTGATGCAACAAGAAAGCATTGTCTTTGCAGTGGCTCCAACTGTCAGTCAAAAACAGGTTCTACGATCGGCTGAGACTCGAGTGATGTCTCTCTTATAGCTAAGAAAGACCTGACCCTGCAATGGTTGCCCCATCTTCTGCACCGGATGCTTTCATCCGTCTTCGTTCTTCGTCTGAAGAGACGACGTCATCGGTCAACACTGGATTCCTTTGGCTCATACAGCGTGTGTGTGCGTGTGCGTGTGCGTGTGCTACTTGTGACTGTCTTAGTTTTCTCAACATTGTTTACTGACAGATAAAACATCAATTGGGTCACTTATTAAGCGCTTCAGATTAGTTTCCACTGAAGGAACCCTATCTAAATGTCCAGATGCAGTTATAAAAACTAGTCATCTCAAGTGCCAAAATGCGCTGTTGTTTCTCTATCTTCAGATATGACTTCAGGTTAATCACTGCTAATGCTATGAGTCCGCAAGCCTTACGATTAGTTTGTATGAGTCACGATTGGGATTTGACAAGAACAGAGCTGGACAAACAACATTCATATAATTTCTACGGAGAATCCGACGCCAGTCTATAGCCACATTTGTCGATGTCTGTCCGCAAACTCGTTTCAGTGGAGGTCTATAATTGACGATGACACTTTCAAGGCTGTTGATGAAGTCATAGAAAGCTGAATGACGAAAACAGTCCTTTATGAACATTCAATGAAGTCCAAAACTATGGCTACATAATGCATAATTACATGCAAAGTGACTAAGCAGACAAAAAATGTGAGCAAACACCAGAGACGATTGAAACGAAGGCGGCTGGGACTTGGGACATCCACTTCAGATAGGAATGCGATAAGGCAACGTTTCAGGAATTCATACAAAGGCATGAGAGAGCAAAGAGGTGGCCCCAAGCAGGGAAACTAAGAGACATGATGACTAAGCCACACTTGGCTTAGGGAGCTTAGTCACACAGTTGCACGTCGTAAGTAAAACTTTATATTCGATAATAACCATAACCATAACCACATATTTTTTATTGAACCCTTCGTTAACAGACATGTATACGTACAAACAAGTATTGAATCAAAGTGTTCCATGAGCAACAGGTAAGAAATAAACCCCCAAGGGACCTAGGTCCCGCTAAATGGGGTCACCCTTTATCATAATGCTAGTAGAGCGTTTGGCAGGATACAATTTCAAAAGGCATTCTTAAAGACTTAACTAGCTAACTAGACAAACAGTGCTCACTCGTTAATCTGACGACTGATTTATCAGGTAATTTGGCAATTTGTGTTTGAAGAGGAAGATAGTAGGTAAACTACGTATCTCAATAGGTATGGTGTTCCAGGATTTAGGGCCCACACATTTAAGCGAAAGCCATGTAGAGTGCTATTCGTCCCGCACGAAACTAGATGTATCCTTAGTATCCTTAAGCCTACGACAATCAGCCGATCAGAATTGATTGAAGCCAAAATCAATTATTGAAATCAATTAAGATCAGCGTAAGGCAGGTGTGTTTGCTTTCACTGATTTTAATAGATTTAAATAATTTCAGTTAATACGTTGAAGACGTCAATCCGATTTCTAATAAGAGTCCGTTCAGCGTAGAAACCCTAAGCAACAGCATAATAGTCGTAGCTGATAAACATGTGCCATGCTGTTGAATATGCAAGGCAGAAATTATTTAGTCTATAAATGAAACAAGCTCGCATGGTAAAGCAGCATCGGAGGGTTTATAGAAGGGAAGAGGCGCCATACAGATTGTGAATATAGTTACATTCTGTCATTTACAATTAGAAAAAAGCTCTAGATGGTACACAACTTTGAAAACTATAAATATGGTCGTCATATGACAAAGCAAAGCTTCGTCAAGCTACAATAGAAGCAAATTCCAGCGCTAGAAGGTCAACTAATAGAGAAGCACAGGTGACGAATCCAATGAAAGACTATGTATACATGGCTACGTATGAATGCAGTTTGCATATAACTGAATCCTGCTGCACACTGATTAGGCGATTGTGTGGAGACTGATGCCCGTCGAACTTTCCTCATGAAACATAGTCTATCTAGTCAGAACTGATATCAGAATAGAGTGACTATTGATTTGTCGCTGACCTACAGTCTACAGAGGCAGTCTCAACTGCTAAGAGTCATACCTGCTACAGATGAACATCGCCAATGCGGAACCCGATATGACATGGTTTCTGGAGACAAGAATTTCTGGCCAGGTTAAGCACAAATATACTATAAGTCTCTCTTTATTATAGGCTACGGTTTATTAAAAATAGGAAATACCTCCTCGGCTGTCTACTGTCAGCGGGGCTTTGAACTGATCGACTCTAAATAGCAGTAGAAGCATGTGTTGAACGGCGGTCTGCTTATGAGTCAGGTGATCCGAGATGAGTCGCTGCAGTCGGGAACAACGATGTACGAGGCACGTGTAGAAGCGATCGAAATGGCTGCGACGACATTGAAGAGACCGGTCTCGATCCTTGTCTTTATATGTATTCTGTTCGATACAGACAGTGGCTGTGACTGGGTTTAATGCTTCCGCTGACACAGGAGACGAAGGGCTGTTTGAACATTCGCCGACGACTGCCAAGAGATATAGAGGTTCATTCGCTAAGTAAATATGCTGACAGTGGATTTGCTTGTCCCATCGTCCACCCTCAGATTTAGTGTATGTAGCCTATGCGTCATGTTTGCACAGAGGGACAACACAGTCAACACATCAAGACGCCCACAAAGTACGACGATACTAATAAAATACTTTACACACTTGTACGGAACTATATTATATAGCTGTAAGTCGGTCAATCAGTTTAGTCAATCAATTCAGTTAGGAAGGAATTAAGCAGGTAAGTAAAGTCAGTAAAATCATAAAATCAGTCAGACCATCATTATGTAAGTCAGTCAGTCAGTAAATCAGTAAGCATGGAATTCAATAAGTAATTCAGTGCCTAGTATGCCTAATTATTTAGTCATTCGTTCATTCATTCATTCATATTCATTCATTTAGCCTAATTAAGTATTACGTGCTATTCGTTCATGTCATTCATTGGTGCGTCTGCTGTCATATTCATTCTGTTTAGTCAGTTTGTTAGTCTGTCGATTTCATTGACCCTGTGCTATCGGTGTGTTGGTGCGTCTGTGTCTGTCTGTGTCCGTCTGTTGGTGCGTCTGTGTCTGTCTGTGTCCGTCTGTTGGTGCGTCTGTGTCTGTCTGTGTCTGTTGGTGCCGTCTGTTGGTGCGTCTGTGTCTGTCTGTGTCCGTTGGTGCGTCTGTGTCTGTCTCTGTGGTGCGTCTGTGTCTGTCTGTGTCCGTCTGTTGGTGCGTCTGTGTGTCTGTCTGTGTCCGTCTGTTGGTGCTGTCTGTGTCCGTCTGTTGGTGCGTCTGTGTCCGTCTGTTGGTGCGTCTGTGTCTGTCTGTCTGTCCGTGTGCGTCTATGTTTGCCTGATCATCCCCTTAAGTGTTGCTTCGTGACTGTCGTTCGTGCTTGAGCCCCAGTAGACGCAGCGACGACTCATCCAAGGCATTCAAGGAGGCACACTGACCCTCCTCCTCCTCCGCCTCCTTCTCCTTCTCCTCCGCCTCCTTCTCCTCCTTCTCCACCTCTCAGGGAATACATCGGTCATTCCATGGCTAGCCAGGCCGTGGTAATTCCAGCTATAGGTTACTCATAGTTTAGGTCAATACAGACAATTGACTATTGCCAACAATAGCCAATTTATGGACATCGGTTAACCACTGTAACCACTGCATCTGACAATTATTCAGAGACATTGACAATCTAGGCGTTGCAGACAATGCAGTCGATGAAACTGACAGTCGATAGATGGGAATTCATCCGCAGGGTTATGAATTCCTTTTTATCGACTGCCAGAAGTAATAATAATTGATAATTAATTGGAGGCAAACGCAAATTCTCTCGAACTTAACATTTACTGAGGTATTATCGTTATTATTTTCTTTATTTTGCTTAGTATTATTGCTATCATTATCGTTATTGTTATTGTACCTACTATTATTATTATAATTATTATTATTATTATTATTATTATTATTATTATTGTTATTATAGTAAATGTCCCGGAGATGCAGATGGCGTTCCCCCGCTGAAGAGCCACTATAGACCTGTTGGGAGGGTTCACTTGCATAGGCTCCTATCAAGAAATGCTGCATAGCAACGAATATATTAATAGAGTCGGTCACTATAATGATGGGCTAGGGAATTATGAAAGTATTCCAGTCCTTAAGTGAAAACATTCCCGTATTTGATAACGCATATAGCGGCTGGAGGCTTTTCAACGCGATGTAGGCTATATTCTGCGGCGTCCCTTAGGATAATAATAATAATAATAATAATAATAATAATAATAATAATAATAATAATAATAATAATAATAATAATAATAATAATAATAATAATAATAATAATAATAATATCTTTATTGAAGCGCCTGACAAACGCACTGCGCTGTACATTTACATGTTATGCAATTGAAACAATTCACAAGAACAAATGACAGAAGACATAAATCTTAACTACTAACAGAAACAGGCTGCTATTAGCGCCGTGTATTGCAGGCTGCAATACACGGCGCTAATAGCAGCCTACAAAGCATGTCCGCCTACGGACCTCGATCTCGGTACCTCTCGCTCTCTATGCCAGTGTGTTATCCAATGCGCTATCGACTGCTTACTTTTTGCACACCACTCTATTAAGTGTTCATCGTATCAAATCGGTCTGTAACACCAACTTGACGCTGATGACACTCAACTCTACACTTCAGTCGACAATTCATCCTCATTCAGCTTTCTCACTCTATTTCCTAACGAAATTAACTGAGTTCGGTCTTGAATGGCATTAAACGGACTTAAACCCAACCAAAACTGAGATTCTCCTGTTGGAACTGTCCAGCAACTTAAAAAATTAATTCTTTGAATTCTATCCACCAAGGCTTTTCTGCCATTCAATACAGCTGTTAATCCCGCAGTTCAGGCATCAGACCGGTTACTGAATGACCACATCAACTTTATATGACAGGCTTCAGTCAAAGAGTTTAGAAATTAACCAAGGTTAGCGACCATGGCCGATAATTTGTGATGTCATCCGGATCCATTCCGGGCTTCTGGAGAGAAAATTGTATGGTGACACACCTTGACTTTTCGACAAAAAATCCTTCAGTAATAAGGACATTGCAGAGTTTCACCAAAAAAGTGGAAGCAACTTGTCGATATATTCTTTCTGGGACCGAGCCAAAAATGGGATCTGAAATGCACACCTGAGAAGGCGGAGAAAGAAACATCCTTTGATCGAAGTGTTCGGTTATTGTATGATTTAAATTTATAGGCGAGTTTACCAGTGATGCTAATGGAACAGAAATCTTGAAAGATCTTTCAGTCCTGTAGTTGATTTTAATCCCTGACCTTTTGATTGTATAAACATAGGTCCATTAAATTGTCGCACACAGGAGTAAAACGGCACTTGACCCATCTTTACTGGACCAGAGTCACCAGACAGGTTCAGTGTTGTCTAATTACTACCACCAAATTACAGGATCACTTAATTACAGGATACTTAACCAATAGTGAAAACATTGTATTGTATTGTAATCAAACATTTATAAAGCGCCTCTCATAGGGTGAACCATTCAGAGGCGCTCCCAGTGCGCAAGGCCAAAGAGAAGAAATAGGTTTTGAGAAAAGCAAAGGTGGAAGAGAAGTTACTAGCTAGAATTCGAGAGCAAGTAGATGGAGAAAACATGGTTCATTCGTTATAATTACAAGTCCAAATGTTTACTGAACTTAAAAGATAAATAGAAAAATCTTGCGTCAATTCACGATCTCGCTTACTGCATCCAATATTATTAGTAACTGATTGGCAAAAAGAGATGATGATGTCACCGCTGTTGTGCATTGTATAACTGACAGTTGCAAATAAAGCTAACAGACGGGCTTTCACTAAACTAATTGAGGCAAATTTTAAATAAGGTAATATTTGGTTTGAAAAGACTTGAAAATTGTATAGCGATTTAGATAAATTTATTTCATTAGGCTACAAATCAGAGAAGTAATAGCTCTAACGTCAGCCTTAGGTGGCGCAGCACACAGCGATAAGCATACGTGACTGAAACCCTGTTTAATGGTAACTTGTCTTGGAAATCCTATACTGAGGAAGATGACCACCTCTGAGAAACTGTTTGAAAGCAACCGAATTGCCCTCTCTGAAACCTATTTTATGCATAAACTCTGCCCTTTGCATTCGGTCCTTATACAACACATGTTTCTTGGCAGCCTATATGTATAGGCCTATACGAAGACAGAACTCGTCTCTTTCACTTTCGCTGACGTTGCAATGCTATTGTTCATGGATGTTACTGTTTGAAGTAGGAGGAAATTAGAATAAGTACAAGAACCTGATTTGAAGAAGAGACTCTAAAGAACATGATTTGAAGAAGAGGCTTTAAAGAACCTGATTTGAAGAAGAGACTCTAAAGAACATGATTTGAAGAAGAGGCTTTAAAGAACCTGATTTGAAGAAGAGACTACAAAACCTGATTTTCAAACGAAGAAGAAACTAAAGAACCTGAGTTGAAAGACACTTTAAAGGTAAATGTTTCAGAATCGTAAGTAAGTACCTCGACTGATATCGTCGCTGTATGCCGTCAAGTGTTTCACCACTTCCAGCATTTCCGATGTAGACAGACTTCGTTTCATTTTCGTCCCAATACAGATCCAGTTTTCTTCAACAACCAACGTAGACCTATTCGTGGCAGCTCAAACGCCTCGAATGTGTTTACAGTAACTGTGAAAAGATTTCTAAATGATCATCTGCCTTAGAGTAAATTCCGTTCCATTAGAAGACAATTAAGCATGAAAGGCCTGTTGTACTGAAATTGTGGGTGGGGTGTTCTGTATCTGCACCGAACTGCAAGCCCCTGCAGCGGAGCCTTCACTTCGCTTTCCAACGATGAACTGAGATTTTTGTCCATTGTCCTTGTCACTGTGCGTTATGAATGTGCGCTGTAGGCTCCCTAACTGAGTGGAGTAGACAGAGGACGAGTACCTGATCTAAAGACTGACAAAATTTATGCACAGCAGCTGCTGTGAAGGGACCCAGGCAGCATTGTCCTGTTGAGGTTCTTACGACCCACAAGATCATGCCCCGCCGCCGCATAGGGACCCCTTCCACGCCGGAGACAACAACTGCAACGAACTAAAACATGTAATGAGATAATTTAAAAAGAGAAATCTGATCCCAGACGAACACTGGGGACGAATGCGACAATGTCGCAGAAAAATACCAAGTGTTCGTCTTATTATGCAGCCAATTCAGTGCCTACAATTAAGTGTTGCGCTGAATCTTAATGTCTTAATTGCACTGAAAAGAAACGGTGCAGATCACTGTGTAATGTCTGTATAGATGGACCAGAAACAAATACATAATAAGCAGACACGAATGTTATGGAACATAACGAACATGTACTCGCTGTTCGTAATCGTAAACTCCAGATTTTTAAAGCGCTACTCTAGAGTCAAGAACAAAGCGCCAGCTTATTTACGAGTGCTGCGTCGCATCAGAGGGGTTGTCCAGAAGTCGATTGCTTGTGCCTCGTCCCGTTCAATTTCATTAATAAACCTCATGATGTCGCTCGCTGTGGCAAGCAGCCATTAAAAATATTCAACACAAAAATGCACCGACCGATTTTTCAGTCGGTTGTCAAATCATACGGACTCAGTTCGTGCAAACCCCTCTAGAGGGAGGGAGAGAGAGAGAGAGAGAGAGAGAGAGAGAGAGAGAGAGAGAGAGAGAGGAGGGAGAGAGAGAGAGAGGAGAGAGGAAGGGAGGGAGTCAACTGGTGGAATGTGCCATGCATAAAAGTTTCGAATTAAATATTTCTATTGCAGACAATAAATGTGAACATCAAAACTGGTCTTGAACGCAGTTTAAAAAGTATACATCAGCGGCGAAAGACATCATGTTCATGTTTTAGCGAATAGCCAATTCGCTTTTCTCTTTTCCATTCCTTCTCGTAGGACTGCATAAAAGAAAAACCATTGAGGGTAAATATATATGATCGAAATTATATTTATATTTAAGATGCACTGATTCATCTACCAGGGTAGAGCCTAATTCCATTCCTAATCATATCCACAACATTGCTTTATTATTTGAAGGTTACATAATTATTCTTTGTTAAACTGTTTCAGAAAAGGTCGTCAACAATGACACATTGTGTTGAGTTGCAGTGATGGGCACTATCTTTAAAGTAGCTTAACTACAGCTGTTCTTAAGACCTAATTTCAAGGAGTTTAATTAGTTGCATGTCTAATAGGCCTAGCTGGTTTTGAAATAAATAATTTTTAAGAAATACTGTAACAATTTTTGTTCGTGTAGTTTCAGATGGGAACTGTGCTGCTGGATAATACTATGAGCCTAATCAAAGTAGGTTGGTAGCAGCACCAACTTTCATTAATGAATTGTCTGGAGTCCTATGAAATAAGATCCTTGGTCCTTCTTAACCTCAATCGAGCCTGGATTTTTGTAGTTAGGTCGGAAGCGCCTCTGCTGTTGAGAGGCGCTATATAAATGTGGACATATTTATAAGACATGACAAAGCGCGCTGCTATGGCAACAACTCGCTTCATTTGTCATTATTCTTCAATAATGATGATGGTAGCAGTGATTTACCGATACGAAACATTATCCAGTAACATGAATCAAAATAATATTTCCAAACAACATTCCTCTACCATTTGTGTGTATGTAAATTTTAAGGTTAGGTTAGTAACTATTTTGAGGTAAAGTAATTTACATATATCCGTAATTTTGACGTAAAGTAAATTACATAGGCCTATATCCTTAATTAATTCTAATCTCTTCGTCTTTTCATTCTTTCGCTGCATCTTTGCAGCTGTGATGACTTCTCATACTAGACATCATCACCATATTATTTCACAACCATAGGATTATTCAATTACCGAAAATGCAACCTACTACCACCTGTAGCAGAAAATAATATTTGGAGATAGTCGGGACTTTCAAACTATCCTACTAAAAACTAGTTAGGCATAGAAGAAAGTAGTGAACTGTAATTTCAAAGTTTGTATACCGGATACGCCCTATACATAGCTAACTATACTACTCATGACTACTTTTGAAAAATGCAGTTGTTTACCTTTTAACTATACTTAAAATAGTTTAATAACTAGTTTTCAACGACTAGGCCTACATCTACCCATGTTAAATTGCCTTATCCATCCTTCAATCCGAAGACAACGCATTGATTTGTCAAGACTCATTTTGTCACGCATTGATTTGTTAACACTCATTTTTTCATCGTATTTCCTTGTACGTACGTACGTATGTGTGTAAACGAATACATTTGCTATTGTGTCTTTTAAGTAGGCCTACTTCACAAAAGCGATGCCTCTATGCATGTATGACATTGTATGTATATATAATATATATGAATTATGCATGCATATATGCGGAGATGCATGCATGCATGTATGCAGTTATCTCGAATAGGGATTAGGCGCTATATGAATGTTCTGAATGAATAAGGAATGGATTATGCGTATGAATGAATCTATAATGTGTGTACGCACGTTATAAAGCGCCCTTTAAAGACCTCATAAAATCGCAATATATGGTCTATTGTGTCGGGTCTTTTTATTGATAGCGACCTATTACAGTATGCGCTAAGATTAGGCAGAGAAACGAGGCCAATCGATGCACAACTCTGAATTATTATTTACAAGTAGGCCTAGGCAATGGACGACGGCTCTTGAAGCAACAATAACGCCATGTTAATGTCTTTGTTAAGATGGCGAGGGTACGTGTGGAGTAAACACACTAAAGCATACATAACATTGTATATAGAGCTGTGGTGGTCAAGAGCAAAAGGCTTCATTGACCTACGTGTTCATGGCCCCTGCGCTTATTTGGCTATGACGAAACGTTACTGTTACCACGTATATGACAGTCTATTGGCTCTTCGTTACGCCTCACTGAATGACCACTGAATAGGAGCGGATCTGGGCTTTTATTATGACAGTCGTCTTTTCGGAGGAATTCAGTCATCATCGACTCCTTAATCGGTCTAAACGATTCCCGCGTTTATAAAGTCAGATTCAAATCTAAATTGCTATATTGCTCTCACCAGTTTCCAGTTGTCCTGTCCAATGCAGCTGCAGCTGCCACAAGAAGAAGGAGGAGACCGCTTCCGTAAGCATCGATAGCTCCGCGGGTGACCACGGTTAGCATTATGATGACCTGGCATTATCCTCATCAAATGATCGAGTGCAAAACCTGACAGTCTGACTGATTTCACTAACTCAACTACTTTTCTGCCTTTGTTGAGAACTGAAACTCAGACTTTTAGATTGGTAGTCTATTGCTCTAACCACTGCGTCAGGCTAATTATCTATTTGCGTCGTTTAAATTCTGCTGATAATGACGTCGAAGTCTAATGACTTGGCTCCTGGTCAGTCAACCCATAAATACTTGCGTCCTGATGAGTCAACTCAGAGGTGGTGGGTTCAAATAATCGCAGTCGACACGGCGAGGGAGAGGACAGACCATCCACCCTCATGTTCAGAGAAAACAAGAGAAGTCCCTGATGCTTCATACACACTGGATGCCTCTCGGGATTTGCTTCAGGAACTGCTCTTCTTCTATTTGAGTCCAACATAATCTAACTGAAACCAGTAGAAACCAGTAGAATGCAATGAAATCTAATCAGTTGTAGCGCGGATTCAATACATTGCTTTGAAATTCGGATTATGCAGTTATCTAGTAAGTATCTTTTAAAGCTAACAATAAAATAAATTGATCGAGATTCATTAGAGAAACAAGAAGAGTTAGGCAGACAATGACCCTCAAAGGAGCAACTGCAGATAGTCATCGATGACGTCAGACAGCAACAATCAACCATTAATGCCACACAATGTCAGCGTTCATTCGCTCGTTTAGACAGTCTGTGAACATTTCGCTTAATTAACACATGATTCCATTCGCCATTATTTGTTTCTTCGGTTTGCTTAATTTCTCTTTTTCATTAGTCATTCATTTACTGTAAATCACAACTTACCGGTCTATCGATCTAAGCATTCAGAAAGCAAACCCAATCACCACACAATAGATCAAAGGACCTATAGGCCTACGTAGGCTCTCGATCGTATACCCTACTCAATCCGAAATCAATTGTGTGACCAACGAGAAGTAAACATTAGTCATTATAATTCTAGGACAGAAACTGTTGACCTAAATTTTCCTTCAATTCTCTTTCAACGACCATAATAACACTTGGGTCCACTTTTCAAAGAATTCGATAATATTTGCAGTCCATCTTCTTTGTTCTCCAAGTTTTCCTCGACTGGTTGCTATTTGTCCGCGCTGAGCGCTGTCACCTTTACTGCGAACGACCCTGTTTTACTGCGTGGAAGTATACCTCTGTGCATAGGCCTACAAAGCTGGGTCAGATGGCCTTGTTTGTTAGCACAGCTCCAAATATGAGATGAGAATGGTGCAAGGAAATGAAGGAAAATGGAGAAATGAGCAATAAAGGCAAGTCATCAGATTGTTGGTCAGGTGTAACTGCTTGAAGCAGCCGGCCCTAGGTCACTTGCACCCCGAGATTCTGGCGGTTGAAAACCCATGCGTTGTATTTTCTGCAAGAAGCGCCTCAAGTCTGGAGCGGTCGTCAGTGGTGGCATAGTCCCACCAGGAAAGAGCGACATAGAGGAGGCGGGCAACCATGGTCGCCCCAGCCACCATATGTAGTGCCGCCAGAGGCAAGCCATTAACTCTAAGTACCCTCAACGCGTGGAGCGAACTAGAGCACGCCCCAGGACCTCATCAATGTGAGTGGCTGCTCTGAGGTGACCTCGGATGGTGACACCCAGGATAACCATTGCGGCTACCCTGCATAATGCCGAAGAAAGGCGGTAGAACATTCGCCCCTACCGGCCGGCGGCAGCGCTGATCAGCATCACGCGTGACTCTTGCCCGTGTTGAGCCGAAGGTTGTTCTGAGCATCGAGGCTCAGACTACCAGCTAGGTATCGTCAGCATATAATAGGCCTACTTGCACGTAGTTAACTTCTCTTCGCTGAAATCTCTTCAGCGAAGAGGTTTCAAAATGGAATGATACGTTGATTTATGTAAGTTTTATTGAATTTTGTGGTGTATATACTGTATAAGAGAGTTGACGAAGCTGTATGCTAAAGTACTGATCTAGTTTTACTGCGTGTAAAATGTACACATGCACACTGCACATAGGCTACACATAGGGCTACAATTTGATTCAAGCTCAGGTTATATCTCGCAGCTCACTCCGTTGCATGATCCAATTCGGCCCTGATCGTGTCGCTTTTGTGGACGGTATTAACAAACAAGTAATTTATTCAACCACTCGATTGTGAGCACGTCAGACTGAAATGAAGATAGCCTATTAGCGACTTGGAAAATAGGTGAGATAGCATAATTATGAATCAACCGGTTAAAGAATTTTCGATAAGGAATTCAAAGCTGGGTCATCGACCCGATTCACCGAAAGACCGTAGGCTATAGTCTTAATTGCAAAAATACTTATAGATGATTGCAACCGCGTAGTCCTTAGGGTAATCAGACAGAGGCTTAGGCTACCCTTTAATAGACCGCATTATCGCTTCATTGATTTGCACCTCTCTCTTACAAAACCTAGATTAGTCATAATAGGCTAGGGTTGCCACCCGTCCCGACTTTGTCGGGACAGTCCCGATTTCGAGGCAAATGTCCCGTGTCCCGACTTGACCTAGTCGGGACAGCCAAATGTCCCGACTTTGAGATGTGCGACGAAATTTAAAAAAATTTGTGACTCAAAACACAATATCCGTACTAACTACTGCTAATTGTTCTTCGATTAGTGACGGACATGATAGTTTCGAGCAGTTTTGCCGAAGTATTTAAGTGTAAAAGCAAAAAAAAAAAAAAGGTCATCCGGAAATTTTTTTAGATTTAGTCCCCCAAACCTGAAAAACTCGTGAGCATCGGCGCCGATGATTACGAGAGAAAGTTGCGTCCCGACTTCTTAGTTCGAAAAGGTGGCAACCCTATAATAGGCCTATAATGTAGGTCGACTAAATACGTCGATGTACCTGGCCATTTAATTTGTGCTGTTTACCAGCGTCTTAACCCGATCACATAGTTTGGAATGCATAGTTCACGCGCATGCATAGTCGCATATTAGGTCTATACAAAAGTATACATGTTATTGCAATGACGTCAATCACCTTCAATATGACGGCATCATTAAGTAAACGACTTAAGCTTAGGCCTTAAAGCATTGCTCACTGTTTGAACAACTGGACGTTAGAGTTGGAGGAGTATAGGCCTATGTTTGCAGTCTAATGATGTTCTCAGAACTGGAAGATCGATCTGCGTTCGCCCAAAGGAAAGTATTCAAGAAACATATTTCCAAGTTGAATGTTTTCTCGTTTGACTACTCAGGTCCCGTGTAAGGGTAATACTGATTTCTTGCTTGCCTTTACCAGAGCCGTAACCTGGGTGTTCGGCCAGATGACGTATTTTCTTAGGCTTAGGCTATATTCGGCCAGCTTCTCTCAAACTAAATATTTAGACATAGGAGCCTCTCTCATTTCCAAGTTTAAGCTTGAAGTCAGCGATTGATACCGGCGTAAATTCGGCTCTAATTTGGAATAACTGAACATAGTTCGAGTGCATTAAGCTCAAAGTAGGCCTACTGACGTCAAAGCCCAGCAATTGTCAATTTGTCATAGGAATTCAGGAATACAGGTCAAGGCATTGAACTAAGTGAATAAGTATAACGACAATTGTTATGCAGTTTTAGAAATATAAGATAGCTTAGGCACGTCTTATGTGCTTTGGGTATCGCGTCGTTGACTCCAAGAACGAGAAAAACTAGACTACGAGTTCATCGGTGCGATTAAGTCAAGTCACAGATCTAGAACTTCAACAAAGTCGGCTAAAATGCACAGGGTGTCTGCTTCGTCAAGAATGTTTGCCCAAGGATCTCAAGGATCGCAACCAGTGGAATAAACACTTTGCAGTTTATTGGTTTGTCGCTATTGATCGATTCTCCAAACAAACACATTTCACCATATATGGCCTAACCTCAAGTCCCTCATGACAATGCTCAAAGCTTTATTTGCACAGAAAGAATCTGACCTGGATTTTGGTCTTTTTTATACAATTAACTGACAAAGAACGACAAACGCAAGAGATACCGGTATATGGGGAGATGAAGGAGGAGGAGGAGGAGGAGGAGGAGGAGGAGGAGGAGGAGGAGGAGGAGGAGGAGGAGGAGGAGGAGAGGAGAGAGGAAGAAGAAGAAGAAGAAGAGTAGGAGGAGGAGGAGGAGAGGAGGATGAAGAAGAGGATAATGATGAAGACAATGCTCAATTTTCCTTTGAATTCATACAACTAATTGCAGAAAACCACACCAAGTCAGTGGAGCGCATCCGCCTCTAAAGAACCCGTTTACTAGCCATGCAGCGAACAGGTGTCGACCACCACATTTTTTACTTTTAAAATTGGATAGGCCTACTAAATTATTTTAACAATTTCTATTCCTGTCCTATAGATTTCTTGTCCTTGACCTTGAAGGCCGGTAGGTGTGCTTATGGTAACGACTTTATACATTATAACATTGTAGGTCACATTAGGTCAATAACAGTTCATTCTGCGCATATAATCGGCCATGTCGGTCGCTGATAGACTTCCCCGTCATTTCAACAGCTTTTTTCGTCTAAATGCAGCATCTGCATTGTAATTTCGGACATGTTGGAGTTTACTGGTGCTAGGCTTCCGTGTCGGGCTTATTCGTCGGTTTTGCCAAGGATTTTGTGCGTCTGAGGGTATTTTGATCGCAATGTGACTGCATCAGGCCCATGTCCTTCTGATGTACGGTTGAGCATGAGCTCAACGGTGTATGCCGCCTGTAGCCGAGTGTTTTCGTCTCGGTGGAGGACGACCGACACGGGCCACTGGAGTGACAGCGACCTTCAGCCACTGGAAGCGTTTCAATATACAGACCGACACACGACGAATACTTTTTTCAGCGTACTCCTTATGCCTCGACGAATAGCCGGACGTGCGTCATCTTCTACCAGTGAGGACCTGCTCGTCGGCATCGTCACCGTGTTTGCGAACGCTGTCGCCTGTCGTCGCTCTACTCTATCGACGCAACTTGGCTCAGAGACTCTGAACATACATGCCATCTTCAGCTGTCGACGGGAATCCGTTGCTTGGTTCCACGTGTGCGTTGGCCCGCCATTTGACTCTTCTAGCTACTGTGCACTGTTTTGCTAACTGGTGTAGGGCCTAATATTTCGTTCGTAATGACATTTAACATCATAATAGGCCAGTGCAGAGAGCGCCTCTGAGTAGGTCTCTTGAAGAGGCGCTATATAAATTCTCAAAATCAATGAATAATCTTGTACTGTACAGGAATCTAACAGTTGACAGAGTAGAGATAAGGAATCTGCACAATGAGGTGTGCATGCAACGATCAAGACAGATAATTTAGTATTTTAAAGCCTGTGGAGACAGAGCTCCAAAACCAATGTGGCATAATCAAGGCAAAAGCAGACAAGAGGGCAAACTATAGTGTCTTGCAATCATGCATAGCAATAAGCTTTATTAACACTTTAATGATGAGCGTGTACCATACTAAAAGTGACAGGGAAACCAATGCAGCTCATCGTTCATCGTTTAAGTGTCAAACATTGAGTGCCCCGACTTTTGTAATCTCCTCTTCACAAAGTTCTGCTTTGTCCAATGAGGTAAAGAGTGTAAGTTAAGAATGGTGTTATTCTAATGCCGTGGTTTGGGATAAATACTTTCACTTTGGCATCTCGTATACAGAACACAATACTGAATCATTGTGCTTCAATTTCAAATGAACCAAATTGTCCTGATCAAAACAAAACTATACTACCGCAGTAACCACACACCTAAGCACTTTCAACTACATGTAGTTATGCATTGGCTGAATAAAGAAGCTCCAGAAAGAAACAGTTCAAAAACTTGCACAATAAATGATGCAGCTTTAGTGTAAACTAAACCTTTTAAGAGAAATGCCTGAGCGTTTATTCTGAATAACAGAAATTTTTCGTGAAAAATTTGTGGATTGTCTTTTTCGATAAAAGCTGATTTCTTTTCTAATCCAATTCCATGAGCTTTGCTTTCTCATCCATCAACCTGCAACAAAGCACTGCAGATTATATCATTTCACACAAAACAGCATTTCCTAGCATTTCCAAGATTGGCTGTTATGCAAAGTCCAGTATTATTCTGCTTTATCACAAATATCAAGATTGGACATGGAGTTCAACACTGTGTCTCATCTAACAAGGCATGCTTCTTTAACCCTTTAAAGACGAGTGTGTATTAAAGCAACTGGAAAACTAATGCAGCTCATCGTTAAAGTGTTAAAGCATTCCTTCAAGTGGCTGCATACGAGTACATAAAATTGAAGAACTCTGTTCTCTGTCATTAACTGTGGCACATCCTTTTCCAAAGTGTAAGCTGTAACCAAAGTTCTAACCGAGTATACTCAGAGCATAGAGTCTGTTAAATAAACAGTGGCAAGTATAGCGAGTAGGCCTACAAGCAAGTGTGTTACAGTAAAGCATCACATTTACAGAATTATTAATAAATAGAATAATGGTGTATTGGAAGTAGTTTGGCATAGCTACAAAATTACAAATAGCATATAATAATAATAATAATAATCTTTTCTTTATTAAGCGCCTGACAAACGCACTGCGCTGTACAATGTACAGCGCAGTGCGTTTGTACGTTTACATGTTACAGTGTACATTTACATGTTATGTAATTTAAATCTTAACTACTAACAGAACAGACAGCCTGCAATACAACGGCGCTAATAGCAGCCTACAAAGCATATCCGCCCTACGGGGCTCGAAATCTGTACCTCTCGCTCTCCATGCCAGGGTGTTATCCAATGCGCTATCGGGTACCCCCAACTATTTGCCAACTATTTGACTATGATGACAAGGTAGGAAAAGAGCCTGGGCCAATTACCCAGTACATCATAAAGAAATTAGTTAAATTACAGTTTGTGTTGTAGTTAGTCGATTATATTACATTGTTCAGCTTGGGTCAATTAAATTACAATTGTGTCAATTACAATTACTTTTCAGTGACATCACAAGTTCATTATTTACTAACTGCAAACTCATTGCTATGAAAATGCAAAATTGGCAGTTACATTTAGATAAACAAGTCTAATAAACACCTCAAAAAGCCCAATAAGCTCACATAAATTATTGTTCAACCGTATATACTTACTGTTTAGCAATGGCATTGTAGTGTTTATCAACAGTCCACTTGGCATAGTTCTCAATTTCCTCAGTTGTTAACTAACAACACAAAGAAAGCAGTGCTAAAGAAGATTGGTCAGATATAATTCTGTGATGCCACTGGTTCATGGGCGATTCTGAAAGGTAATTAGCAACTTCTATTGCGCCGGTGTCTAATGCACAAGGCATCAACCGATGGTACTAAAAGACAGTGCCGGATTTAGACTTTGCAAGGCCCTAACCCATTAACGTTTGAATGGCCCTCGCCTCACTACTTAAAAAATCCAATGGGCACAAAAACTGGCCACATGTCACCATTTTGGCCAAATTAATTTAAGAAATTATTATCAGAGGTGACATAATTACCATTGTTTAGCTAGCACTAGAAAAATAACTGATAATGTAAGTTACACGTCAAATTACCTTAAAAATCAAAACACTGATTCATCATAGTGAGAGTAAATGGCAGCAAAATGTATACGAATACTACATCATTGTTATTCAGTTTGTTTGACAGCAGGATATTGAATGATGAATGTATGAACAGTGAGTGTAATACAATTCACAGAATTTAGATGCCATTATCATGTCTATCTTTGTATAGCTGTAGGTGCCTACATTGTTAGCTCAAACTGTTAAAATGCTTCTGTCATGATTTACAGATTGCAAAGTCATTAACTAAAGACTGCACAGTATGTCACTTTCTATACATAAAATTCTCAGTGCAGAAATTTGTCTTGACCAAGCATGGTTTGAAGATCATTCTTGATGCGTTTCAACTGTGAAAATGCCTTTCTGTTCGTGTGCAGTTAATTTCTTCAAAAATGAGGCCCCTCGCAATGCAAAATTCTAAGTCATGGCTTGTTTGGTTCATAAATGGATAAATCCGGCACTAATAAAATGTGATCTATAAATGTCCATATATGAACGTCCAGGTGAATGCACAGACATGAACGCGTCACTCATTTTGTGATATGGATGAACAAACAAGAGTGAATGAACAACTGAACCAGTGAATGAATGAATTATGTACCAATGTGGTGCATGCATTTCTTCGTATGAAGACATTTCCACATTCGTCTTCATGGAATGGATGCGCTTTGATGAGACCAACGCCATTCTTGTTGCGACGGTCTGATGGATCCCATTGCACCAGTTGCACTTCAACGACGTACAGCATTGGCACCAATCCCTCAACACATAAACCAACCAATATTCATTTACTAAATTATAATGTTAAGTCATCAATGTAAATATTTAAGTACTTGTCTAAAACTCTAATTGGACCCAATTTGATTAAATGGGGGTGCTATATAAATTTTGCCATTATTTTAAGTAACTTCAACTCCTTTACTTGATAGCTTTATCAACATGATTAGAAACGACAAGGTAAGAGATAGAGAGATAGCAAGAACGAGAGACAGAGACAAATACAGAGAGCCACAGAGAGGAAGAGACATACATGTAGGCAAAGAGCAAGAAACAACCATAGCAGAGACAAAGTCATTTAGTGATTTGAAAAGAGCTATACAAAATTTCAGAGAAATTGATAACTTTGTAGTTTCATGATATGGTTTACTTGCTTTGCCCTCTGATAGTTATGTAATGTAAGTCTACCAAATGTTTGAGCGCCACCTCTGAGTAGGCTCCTTGATGAGGCACTATATAAATCTCCAGAATGAATGAATGAATGAATTTAAGAAGAACTGCCTGGTTTATCCTCAATAATTTAGAATATCTATAGATGGACAGATGAACAGACTCATGCTAACAGTAAGACACAGATGCCTACGTAGATGGACAGACACAGACATACAGTCACAAAAACAACAGACATACCGTACACTCACAAACACAGACATGCAAACAGACTGGCAGAGGAACAGATCTTTTGGACTATTACAGACTGATAAAGAACAACCCACTGCATTGCACTGTGCCGTGAGGTCCTTGTCACACCAACAGTAGGAAGAAGAGCGCAGCTGATGCCTATGCTGTCGTCTCTGGTTGTCTGCATTCACACTATGTTCCATCAAATAAACAAACATTGAATAAAAGACACAGAAAGTGGCTCTACGTTATGGCATTACAACTATTTTATATAAGTAAAGGTTCATTCACTCATTTTCAAAGACATCAGCTAAACTAATTTTCTAAGGCACAGCCCAAGTGTTCTTTGATCAATGGGCAGGGTGATGGTTGAATGACAATACACAGGCATAAAGAACAGAAAGATGTGGGTTCTATACCCGCAAGCCAAATAAGGTTGACTCAGCCTTCCACTTACTAGGGGCAATGCTAAAATGAGCAGCAGTAGGATGGATCGGCACCTAACAGGCTGCCATACAGTTATAAAATTGACTCTTGTTTAACTTGTTATCACGCTTTTCTACTATTTCATGTAATCATACTGCGGTTTATCAGTTTGAATTCAATGAACAGAATATCATTCTTATTTTTATTATTATTATTAATATTATGGGAGGGGGTTTAGGTGAATGGTTACACTCTGGCACAAAGAGCAGAAGATCAGCTTGGACGTTGGATCGATTCCTGCTACCCTCTCAAAGGTCCACTCAGCCTTCCATTCGCTAGGTGGCATTGATAAAATGCCCAGGACAGATGTGCACCATGCATGGCTGTCATACAGTTAAATTCGACTCCTGTAATAACTTGTAACTTGTAATCATCCGTTCATACTATGACTTGTAATCATACTGAGGTGTGTCAGGTTGAATTACTAATAAACATGAATAAATAAAAAATTAAGATGAACATGGTTCACTAGAATTGATGCCAGATCTGGCCAGGTTACACACTTGCATGCTACCTTGTTCAAAGATTCAAAAGATAGATAACTAATTCTGGCTATTTGTTACATCTGGCTAATTGATATGCAATAATTACTCCATTCATGACAGCCTGTATTCATGACATAACTATTCTGTTCTCATGGTTCTGTCCATCTTCACGGCTAAAATGGCCGTTGTTTGCCTCTAATGTTAGTTCGATAGATTGGTTCTAGATATGCTACATTTGTTCAATAATTCTTGTATATTTAGACTTCTACAGTGACCAAGTCTGCATTTCAGAGTTATGTTTTGATTACACTGCATATTCTATGTATTTGTAGTGTTTTGGTGCATGTGATTGAAGCACCATTAGTATGGATCGGTCCAACTATAAAGGGTGGACACTGGACAGGTATTGATCCCCAGACCTATAAAATGTATGTCTTTTGTAACCACAATATCTTGGGTCTGGTGAAGGAAGGGCAAGGAGAATCTTTGGAGCATTTACCGTCAATCAACAACTAATGAACGCCTGTCCTGCAAAGATCTGGTGGCTCAACAGATATCGAGAAGTTGTGTCATCTTCTGTCCATGAAGGACGAAAGATGACACAGTAAGGTCACCATGCACTGCTAGCTTCATTCTCTGTTGTTATTTCTCATCCATCATACAACATGGTCCAGGAACTCTGAACTCTGGATGGGAATCCTTTGGTTGCATTAGAATACATGCAGAAAACGTCCCATGAAAACTTTTCTCCATATCTGTGCATAGTTTGCTTACTGATAAACTTTTTCAAGAACTAATTGGGATATATTAAGTGTCTAGATGATTCCAACTCATAAACTGTTCTCAACTTCGAAAGAGAGGAGAAGTGGTTTACCTGGGATCAAAGGTGATGGCCTTCTTGATGTCTTCCATCGACATGTCAGACTGAACAACCGGGATGAACTCTACGCTATAGCGGTGTGGCTCAACTGCAGGCTTGAATCGATTCATGAGATCCTTCAAATTTTCTATAATGTGGTCCATCTACAGACAGTACAGAACACACAACTCTACCACAGAGTTTCAGGACATGGATATAGTGCATGTTAAGATAGCAGATTGCCACTGCTGAGAACCGATTGGTGTGGAATGGCATATCTTGGACTTTAGAATTGCAGTAATCAATGGGCGTTAAAGTCCATGCTGTGCGCCTCTATAAAGCAAATACCATTGCTTTAAGTTCTATTGAGATTTCAAATTTCCTATTACCGATTTACTGTACATATAGACAGAAATATAAACAAAAGGAGTTTATCTTAAAAACAAATTGCTGAACATAATATTTTTATGGAGAATGTCCTTGTACTTCAAAGAAGACATGTAATGGAAGATGTGTCAACACTAATACGGTAGACAAGTAAGAGGAAAAAAGAGGAAGAGGAAGAAAAGGAAGAGGAAGAAAAATAAGAACAATCCATAGGCTAATCATGAGGGTTAGCCATAGGTGTAAAATGTTAAAAAAAATTTGTTTCTTAGTCTTAGCAAATGTGGGCAGTTGGCCAGTCAGTTTCATAGTGGCTAGATATTCCAGCCAATAGTGTCTGGTTAGTGTATTCATATACAGCTGAATTTGTTAGAGGCAGTAGCAAAGCAGAAATCTTGGAATATCTTGCCTTTCCTGGTGAGGATTTAAACCTCTCAACCTGTTGAAAGTACAATACCATTGGACTATTTTGTATCCTGAAATAATTGGGAATCAATTCCTATAGACAACCATCCATTAAAAACAAATTGTAAGATTTCAAGATATAAAAATTCTGCTATAATTACATCAGTGCATCTACTTTCAAACTCAACAAATATATGGCAGGTCAGTGTTATTAGCAAGCACTACCTTGTAACTGGTCAGAAATACGCCAAATGCTGTTCCTTCATCTTTGACGCCCAGATGAATTGTACCACTACAGCCAGTATTCAGAAAACCATTGAGTGCCCTGAAATAGCACATGCCATGGAAGAGCTAATCACACAATGATACCCATGGCTAAATTTAAAAAACAGTTCCTGATATTCTGGGTTTGAAGATTAATGCAATGAACTGTTTCAAGTCTTCTTAGTTACAGTAACAATACTGGTGCAAGTGTTCTTCCTTCAGCATGGTCATAGACCTATAGAACTATAAACTGAATTAGATACAATGGCATGCACCTATCACTCAGTTGTAGAATTATTCGGACGCTTCCTGGTCTCCAGGAATCATTCGAATGAGTGCATTCTGCACTCTTTAAGACTGCCAAGAAGCATTCATTTGGTGTTTGAGTTACTCCCTTGTGTTCACATGACTAATGACTATTGGAATTCTAATCTAGCATAGATCTTCTATTGCACAATGCATCAACCAAAGGTCACTTCTAAACAAAACAGAATTCTGACATTACAATTTTTTTGGACATAATCAGTCGGGATCCAGGCAATCTAAAAACACCAAAAGACTAGTGAGTCCACAGAGCCAAAAAGGCTACAGAGGATAACAACTGGAAAGAGATTAGATCTTAGCTTATCAGACCTGACCAACATCAAAGAGGAGTTGGCAGAGTGGACAGAAACAGGAAACACTGCACCTTCATGCCTAATTAAAGTGATAAACAGAGTGAGAGATGAGACAGACAGAGCAAACAGAGTGAGATCAGTAGAAAATAAGATCCATGTCATCAGATCCATTCTCAAAAATGAGAGCAATTCCATTTTAATTACATCATAGTGTGTTATACCTGTAAAGTGCTTATAACGTATGTACCATTATAACGTTTATACATACATTATATTCCTCTTAACCTGATACACTTCATAAGCACAGTATTCAGTTAACAGAAGAAATTCAATTCCAACCTTGATACAGGCTGCCTGGATGCTCGTTCATATCTTGTTTCCTTGGCCCAGGATGGAACCTCATTGTGTGAGAAGTTCACATGTCCTTTGTATTCATGGGTGAAATCTTCATCATATCCAATATGCTCTCCATAGATGTAATAAGTCTTCTGCACTTTCTGGCCACTGCAGTCAATCACTTCGACAGAAGGCATGGTCTGGCATAAAGAATCATTGAATTAGTACCATAGTAGGTGCACCATTGTTTGAAAATGCATGAATTATCACAACAGTACAATACTACATTCATTACAAATTTACACATTGTCTAGATCTAGAAAACACTTAATCTTGAAACAAATTTCTTCCCTGGTTGGGATTTTAAATTTTGAACACGCGACCTTTCAGTTGACCGTCCAGCATGCTAACCAGACTATTGCGCATATCCAAATCACAAGATCTGCTATTAAATGCATCACTCCAAATATGGCCTAAATGAATTGAAAACTGTGTATCCATCTCTTCTTAGGTTCTCTTTCTGAGCTTCCTGTCCTCTCAAAAGCCGTTTACCTCTGTCACTCTGCCATTTGGTACTTAATGTTAAATCCAACAAAGACCTTCGTGTTATCAAATCAACACTACACATAATTATTATCAACCAGCCACTCATTTTGATCTATATTTCACACGTATACGGTATAACATCATGAAGCTGGCACTCAATATTATTACTCTAAACATATCTGATAACCTGTAAAGCGCCGTGCGTTTGCCAAAGTTTAATAAAGAACACTCTTACTTATTTACTTATACAGGAATCTATAAAATTATTGCTTACTTATTTACTTACCTAATTGGGTAGTTCGTACTTGTGGCCAAAGGAACGGTAGCAGCTTAATATTGCCGTTGGTCAGCCAAACTTCACAAGATATCCAAGAAATAATAACACTACGATCGCTTAATACTACAATCGCCTCAACACCAGAAAACTACTAACCTTATCGTTGCTTTTAACGTCGCTTTCTAAAGCAGCCACTGACAGAGTGCGTAGACCGATTGAAAGTCATCCAATGTCAAAAGCAAAACGTGGTCAAAAGTATTTCACGTCATAATTTTATGCATGACTCCAGAAGTTTATTCATTAATTCATAAATTTATATAGCGCTTCTCAAAGGGACTACTCAGAGACACTCAAAAGTGCAGTTTTAAGTCTAATGAAAATCGCTTCAGTAAGAGTCCCAGGGAGCAGTCGCAGCTAAAGTGGGATCCCGTTCCAGACATGCACTGGACCCACCACGGAGAAAGCTCGGTTCTGCAAATGGGAATTGCATCTATGTCAGCTTGATAGGTTGAATAAACGAAAATTGATTGATTGACTTGAGCTTTATGGCACTGGCGCTATAGAAGTTTTTAGCTTAGATTAAAAGCATATAATTATCCCAATCATAGCCTATATTATATAGATTTATTTTAAGTTCTTGGTTCAGACTTTAGGCCTAGCCTGCCTGGTAGGGCCTATATGATTATTTGCCAGAACTTGGCTTAAAATGTAGGCCTATAATAGGCAGCGGCGCCGCTAGGATTTTAATTGTGTACACACAATAAGCAGGAGGCCACACGTAGGCCAGGGTCCGGGGGACGAAGGTACCGGTAGCTGGGGGTACGAACAACGAGCGTCCGAAGGACGCATGCTGAGGCGCACAGTGCCGAGCAGGGGGAAGGTTTGGGGAGGGGATGTGTACCCTCCCCACTTATAACTTTTTTTAAATTTCCACCGTGTAATGGTAGCATTTTAAAGAGTCATCTGAACAAAATTGCTATATTATTTCGGTGCTGGTAGGAACCAGCTGTCACTCGTAGCTAAGATGTAGCCTAGTTTGAGTCGTGTCTGAGTTTGACTGCAGACAATACTAGAAACCCAGACATCTTTTAAAATTAATATAAAAACTAGAAAATACATTCAATTTCCAAGAACGTCATAAGCCTTAAGGTAAACAAATAGCTGACCAGACCCAATTAGCAGAAATTGTTTAAAATGGTAGCCTACACAAGCCAAGCACAAAGGATTCAACTACCGAAACGTGAAGCCATGTGGTAATGATAAAGTTTAGGCCTAATGTTCAAGGAACAAAACATTTTGAAATTTGATATTTTTAAATTTTAATCTATTGATATCATTATATATTATAACAGTTCATATAATATTATAAAGTCAACAACAACTCAAAACTATTATTATTTTGTAATATTTCTGAGGAATATATCCTGGGGGAACAGTCTGCATATTTTGTGTAGCACTGCATGTTAAACAATCCGTGCCACTATGAGGTAATATCCTCTGATGCACCGTAAAACTATAGAGGCTAATGATGGTATAGCCTACGACTACGAGCAGCATCATTTGGAAAATTTAATAGGGTCTGTCGAAATCGTTTCAGACCCGTAGGTGACCCGCTGCTTGAAATTATTTTATTACAGAGACCTAATTTAGATTCATAACCAACAAGGTCCAACAATATCGATTATAAGCCTAGACCTACTTGAAAAATTGTTCGAAATAATGTTGTAAATAATGACGTTACAGACCTGCTTGCACTACTATGCGTTGTGAGGAGGGCGGGGCAAGAGCGGCCCCTTAAGGATTTAATCTAAATATCCACTAGCAGGTGAAAATATTGAAACAACGGACTATACCCTGTTATAGGCCATTGAAGTGGCTCTGCAGAGTATACAAATTATTTCAAAAAAATACATGTCATTCTTTGGTATTTAACATTTTATGCAGGCCTTTAAAAAGCCACTCTTGCCCCACCGGTGGGGCAAGAGTGGCATGAACGGCCAGTCAATATGGAAGCAATGTCGTATTCAGTTATTCATTTTCCCATGTTATTTATCATCCAGCGGTCACACTCTTGGCTGTAAAAAACCTTTAACGCTCTAAAGACAGTGTGATCTAGACTTCTAGAGACTGGAGTTTGCTGCTGGTGTGGGGAGGCAGAGTTAAAAGTATAATCCCGTTTGCTCTTGCTTTTTCAATCGCTTCAAGGGATTTATGACTGACGTGATTGTCGAGTACAAGGAGGACCTTCTGCTCCTTGGTTGGTCGAACATGTTCAATGAAATGGTCCAAATATTGACTGAACAACGTGCTGTCTATCCATCCATATCCTGAGCAGTACCCAACAGTTCCGGAAAGAGCATCATGCAACAAGCGATCACTCATTCGCTGCCTTGGGAAAATCATGGCTGGCGAAATAAACTGACCCGTAGCACTAACAGCAGCTACAATTGTGACAGTGCGACCCTTCTCTCCACTTGCAATTCTGCCAAGGTCAGAAGTGGACATTCCATAGAAGATTCCTTCCATTTCCACTACACGTTGCCTCAACTGACTTTCCATTTCGTCTGTAAAAATTCGTTTGAATCGACCCAGATTTGTTGGTTGTGGCAAATCGAATGACTTTAAACGCTTTTGTATGGTCGCTCTAGGAATTCTAAATTCTTTAGACGCTGCTCGCAGGGACATTTCTTTATTTTTGACAACCGTCAAACAACGTTGCAAATTCTCAGATGGATATCTTCCACGCTCGCTTTTCCGTTTATAATGTCTAACCATGTTCTGAAAACGAGACTAAACAAATTAACAAATGTGAAAATAGACCCCTATAACAATTAATAAATGGAAGACAAAACTTTTATTTAGTACGGCCTTATGATGGGGCAAGAGTGGCCGTCGATGGGGCAAGAGTAGCCGAGGCCACTCTTGCCTCATACTGCCACGGCTACTCTTGCCCCGTTGCTGTACCAATTACATTTTTAAATAATTACTAGTGACATCTTGCGAATTCACTGAAACTAATATGCGCATTCAATGCCCTTGTTATGTCTTCGCAACAAAAACCTATCGAAAAATTTCGTATCAAAAACATTGATTTTATCCTAAATTATTCCTAACCATTCCGATTTATACAGATATTAGGAAAATCAGAAATTCCTTACTTTCTTATAGAGTTTTGCAAGTAAATTTAAAATTTTTTATGTCGTTCGAAGCGGCCGATAAATGTCTTTCAACGTGGCGTAGTTTAATCTCTACGCATGCGCAATGTTTTATGATAGGCTTCCGGTTATTCTTGCCCCGCAGGCCGCTGTTGCCCCGCTCTCCTCTAAGTTTGTATGTTTCTTAGTCTACAACTACTAATTCACTATATGTAATGTAACTCTTCGAAAATTTCTCAACGTCCATAAAAGCGACGACACGGAGGCCAGCTTATCACCGGCGAATTGGAAGCGACTTATGATTGTGTTGCGCTTCGAAGTGGAAGCGACTTATGACTGTGTTGCGCTTCGAAGTGGAAGCGACTTATGATTGTGTTGCGCTTCGAAGTGGAAGCGACTTTTGATTGTGTTGCGCTTCGAAGTGGAAGCGACTTTTGATTGTGTTGCGCTTCGAAGTGGAAGCGACTTTTGATTGTGTTGCGCTTCGAAGTGGAAGCGACTTTTGATTGTGTTGCGCTTCGAAGTGGAAGCGACTTTTGATTGTGTTGCGCTTCGAAGTGGAAGCGACTTTTGATTGTGTTGCGCTTCGAAGTGGAAGCGACTTTTGATTGTGTTGCGCTTCGAAGTGGAAGCGACTTTTGATTGTGTTGCGCTTCGAAGTGGAAGCTGACGAAGGGGCGATGGTGAGGTTGCGACTGATGAGTGTATGACGGTGTGGTTGCGAGTGATGGATGTGTGCAGGTGCGGTTGTGACTGATGAAATGTGTGATGTGTGGTTGCGCTTCCATGGCGTCCCCTCCTTCGAACTGGTATGCAGCAGTAGCAGATCAATCTCCTCTGCCCGCCCCAAGACGTCGCCTAACTCGATCTCGCCTGAAAAGCCCGAATCCCGTTCAGCTAAGTTGAAATGACGGGACGATGCCTCTTGAAGCGTGTCTCTGGTATAATTACTGCTCCGGTGTAGAAGGGAGGGTGGACTCTAGGCGCATTTTGTACTAGAGTCTAGAGTCCATGATACCTGTAGGCACGGTGGACTCTAAGTACAGCATCTTCAAACACGACAGTAGTAGGCGAGATGGACATTAGGCACATTTTGTACTCTAAAGTCCATGATACCTGTGGACTCTAGATTGCAATTAAGTTAAATTAAACTAAACAGTAGTTTTAACAACATTTTATAAACTTTTTTTATAGCACGAGCGGGTCGCGGGACGCTTTCTATCGAACCTGCCATTGAATAAAGGCAGCCTCCTTAGCAACAGTCCTCAAGATCAGTCTCAGCCTCCTTAGCAACCAGCCTCCTTAGCAACCAACCTCCGTAGCATTTAACCTTCTTAACAACCATTTTTCTTAGCAACCAGCCTTTGTAGCATCGTGAACCTCTTTAGCACCCAGTTTCAAAGTCAGACTCATCCTCTTTAGCAACCAGCCCAATAGTAACCGGCCTCTATAGCAACCTGCCTTCTTAGCAATCAACATCCTCAGCAACCGTCATTTTCAGCAACAAGCCTTCTTAACGGCCAACTTTCTTAACCAGTTTCAAGGTCAGCCTCAACCTCTTTAGCAACCGCCTTCAATGCAAGTCTAGGCATCTTTAGCAGTCTTTTTAGCAACCATCTTTCATAGCAACCAATCTTTCTCCACAGCAGCAAGACTCTGTAGCAATCGCCCTCCATAGCAAACGGTTTCCTAAACAACTACCTTCCTTAGCAACCGCCCTACTTAGCAACAAGTCTTCCTTTGCAACCGCCTTCCTTAGCAAACAAGCCAAAGACAATAAACCAATCCGTCGCTGGAGCAATCACGAAGCTGTCCGAATCAGCTGCAGTCTAAGAACCACGAAAATACCTAAGTAATAAACTATTTAAACGATGAAAACTATTTTAAGAACTATGGCATAACGACGAACGAGGAACGAAGAAGTAATAAAATAAGAAGCTGTCTGAGATTATCCGATAAATATCGAAACTCGCAAGGGCTCTCTACTCTCAATCAAAGCAACACTCGAAAGGATCAAATAATAATAGCATAGAAGCCAAGGCGCAAAGGAATCACCATGGCAACTATAGCGTCATCAACAAATGTCCATATGCACCGGAAATGCCGTCATAAGCATGTAAACATTGCAATAATTATATCTTAGAAATTTTAGATTAATTAATGTAGTCGTTGTAATAATTATATTAAATATTAATTATTGATTACGAGATAATTATTGCGTGCGTCTCTAAACGATTCTGCGGAAATTGTCCTTTGAAAAACGATGCAGGCCTATTGATAACAGTAAGACTGATGGCAGCAGTATAATTAGTATTAATACTATCATTATTATTATTTTTTGCCCCGAGGTACATGTATACAGGATCCCTCAGGGACTTAGATATTAGGCTACTAGCTGTTGCAATTTGTCTGGAGATGACCCTACTAGTCGTTTTATTATTATTATTAATATTAGTAGTAGTAGTGGTAGTAGTAGTAGTAGTACTATAAGCTAGTCTACGCCGCTACAGTGTAGCCTAAATGTACGATAATGAGATTAGGCTAATTTCTTCTATCGTTACATAAAACTATATAGCGCATTTAACCCTGACCCTAAACGACCCTCACGACTTCAAGTTTTATAGTCCATATAGGTTACGTTGAGGTGTTACGCGCCGTGAGGGTCGGTTAGGGTCAGGGTTAGGGTTAGTGTCGTCCATGCTTTCTGATGACGAAACGGTGCTTAAAAGGAAAGAAACGCGTAGAAATTTATTGCGGTGCATGAACAGGCAAGGTATAGACGCAAGAATTAAATCCGGTGAATTAACCGACAAGGTACAGGAAAAAATTAATTCCGGTGAATTAACCGACAAGTACCGGTCGGAGTCCTGCAGAGTCCGGAACCACTGAGACCAAGACCATGGGACTCGAGTAGATCCGAGAGATTCTATAGAAGTATCATGACGCGATCGGTGACGCCCATTACTTTGTCGACGAACACGAATGTCCTCCAGTACAATACAATAGTCTACAATGCAATACAACACTATAAAGAGGTCGATTTCAAGTATTCGATTCCTGGCCTGATTTAGGAATTCCTCAACTGCGTTTGCTTCACCGGATCCGCCCTGGACTCCATTTGGGACAGTTAACGACGTAGGCTGCAGCTGCCATGACCATCTATCCGTTACGGTTAGGGTCTTCGCCGCGTCATACGGCGCATCCCTCAATTTTCATTCAGCTAGAACCTACTGGCCCTCTGTCTACAAAAGGTCGCCCAAACTTGTAGCTCAAACATATTCAATTTCATATTAATGAATCAAGACCCTTCGGACCCTCGCTGTGAGCTTCTTAATTAATTAGCTACAACCCAAAACTTCTAGACTAGCGTTTCCCAAAGTGAGGGCTCCGTGAAGGAAAAAGAGCGATTCAGTGAGGATACTGGATAAATAGTGTTAATTGTCTGAACAATGTTGTTGCATTATAAATCGGACGTCGCGGCGAAGATAAGGGTTCTGAGGGAAAGTTTCATTTGCAATTATTTCTAATCAAATTTGTATCGATTAAAACTGTATTTAGGCTACTCCAACCACGGTTTACAAACATTGTACAAGATTAGTCCTATATTTTGTTTATGCTGGTTCCATAAAAAAATGTTCATTTCAAAAGGGTTCCATAGCCAAAGTAGATCGGGAAACACAGTTCTAGTCGTTAGGGGCTCTCTGTCCAGATACTCGGTGATCCTTCAAGTCAGTAACAATCTGACTGAAAAGTCGCGTTCGGAACTATTTATGTGGGCGGAGTTAACTGTAGGCCTACCTGATTCCATTCAATCAATTTCCTTTGCGCATATAGGCCTATTTTATTTCCGACTACGCATGTGCATAGGCATATTTGCTTGGTCTGTCAAATAGCTTCTGTTGTGCTTACTGGATTGACGTTTGAACGCAAAACATGCATGTACATGTATAGTTAGGCTGCTCTGTGTTTGCAGATAAGTTTCTATATAGGCTATAGACTCTACTTTCTATCTTTATTTGTCCTATTCTATCTTTTACTGCTGTTTAATCTACGTTACTCAAATGACTTCTATGGCGGCGTTATCACAATGGGTCCAAGACATCATCGGTCAGTGGTCGTAATTTCTAGTGAAATCGTAATCGAAATCACAGTCTCCCATCGGAGAAGGAGTCAGATTGAAATCCGAAAGATCAGACTGTAGGTCTACCAGAATACAGGATGCTATGGTGGGTTTGTAAGTTGAAAGAGGAGATGAGTCTTAAGCTTATACTTGAATGATGACGAATTGACAGAACGCACTGAATGGGCATCGAATGCCAATTAAGGGGCCTTGAACCAGCGACCGATAATTAAAGCCAGAAACTCCAAGACCGTTCGTGTGTGCGATACACATCAAGAGAAAGAACATTCATTGATCAGAATGCAATATCTATTTGTATGAGTGCTGAGCAAACCTATTCATCTGCATGGATCGTCTTCGTTGTTTTCCACACGAATGACGTCTGATTCTGATAGCGCATAATTATAATCCAGCATATGATTGAAGTAGCTAATAATTGATGCCTTTAACATAATTACACTGTGCTATCACGACTTTCATTTATTAGATCAGATTTAGAATTCGATGATTAATGTAAACATTAATGGCAGAAAACACGGTGATGATGATGATGATGATGATGATGATGATGATGATGATGATGATGACGATGATGATGATGATGATGATGATAGCATGCAGTTAGCAGGTCAGCGTTCATTTCCAATTCCGTAGGTCAACCTTCTTAGGTCAAGCATAATTGCTTGTAACTGACGATGCTATATAAATTGTCGTTGTTACAATCACAACTTCACGGAAGTCTCGGCAAACTGCATCGCCTGGCCGTAAAGTCTAATAATGGTTGTTGACCGAAGAAAGTGAAGAAAGTTATTGAAGACAAAAGGGGAGAACAAAGGGAGAAGACGAAACAAGAAGCAGAACGAAAAAGAAATATGAATAATAATAATAAAGAAATAGAATGAGTAAAAACAGGGACAAGAAGAAGAACAAGAATAAGGTGATGACGATTATGATCAATGAAAGTAATAAAAACCAAACGAATTGGAAAAATAGACAGAAAAGAGACGAACTTCTAACATAGACTATAATTCGTAAGTCTGCTGGAAGTTCTTGATTATGAGGAAGCATGACAACTTAAGGCAACTGTTGTTGATTGTTGATATTCTCTCTGGTAGAGCTATGACGTGGAGGTCGTGATATTCCACGACGGTCGACTTATGCGATTGGTATTTATTCGTCTGTTGGACCTTGGCATAGTGGAATAGTTTCTTTCTATTGTGTTCTCATCCAAATCCGCGATTTCAGGCAACGCAAGGACGCCCCTCAAGGCTGTCCTCTTGGAAGCGGCGGCCAGAACTGATCGACCTCCGGACGGCCTCAGCCGCCGCTGAGCCATCGGTCGACCGACGGACCCAACGCCGCCTCCTGCTATGACGCCCGTGGAGGTGTAGATCTCGTCGAGCCAGTTCTCGAGCTGTGAGATGCGACTTTGGCTGAAGTCGAGATTTCTCCTGGCCTGCTTCAGCTCTCGAAGAATTCCTTCTCCTCCTTGATTCGTGTCTCTGTGGTCGGGTTCGATTTCTGGGACTGCGGCGGTGGCGGCTGCGAGGATGGCCAGCTGCTGTTTCGTCTTGGAATTGTCCATAATCGTTGTCTTAATGGTCCCTACTTGTCTCTGAAGATCTTCGATGTGCGACTCCTGTTCTTTGAGAAGAGTCCTTAGGTAGGGACTGACCTTCTCAGCTGCAGGAGTGTGTTCGCTGTCTGCCTTCGTCTTAGCCAGCGCTCGCTCCAGCTTCAAGTTCTTATCGACCAAGTCCTGGTTTGTGTCGGACGTACTCTTGAGAAAAGAGCGCGTCTCTCGGAGATCCCTCTCGAGCTGTTCGTTTGCTGCACTGAGCTCCCTGTTCTTGACCAGACTGTCCTCTAAGAGGACCTCCTTCGACCGGACACTGACCGTCAGTCTGTCCACTTCCTTCTTCAGTGACTGTCCTTCTCTGTCCATTCCTTTCAGACTGACCAGTTCCTCCTGGAGCCGCAGTCTGTCGTTCGTCGTGTCTTGAAGCTGCCTCTCCTTCAACGTCAGCATGGCGTTCAGTCGGTCTACTTCGTCTTCAAGTCTCGCCTTACGATCTTTGCTGTCATCTGCTGCTATTCTACGAAGCCTGACCTGGTCCTTGGTCGCCTCCTCTAGAAGCCCCTGCTTAGCCTCAACCATTCCATTCAATCGATCGATTTCTCGTCGTAGTTCGGTCTCTCTTTCCTTTGACGATAGATCTGCGTTTCGATTGTTCTCAAGTCTAACGATCTCTCTTTTAGCTTCATCCAATTCCCTTTCTTTCAACCTCAGCGCATCGTTTAATTCGTCCATTCGACGCCTCATTCCTTCGTTTCGTCCGTCGAGGTCCTTCCTTAGTTCGTCGTTCTCTCTTAGAGCATCCTTCAGATCCTTGGCGTCTGCCTCCCTGGCCCTCTTCATCTCAGTCACTTCCTGTCTCAGTCGTCTCTCTTCATCCAATGGCAGAGTCCTGGCCATCATCAGTCGATCATTTTCCAATCTCATCTCGTCCATGGTCTTCAGCTGAGACTGAACTGTCGCCTTCAGCTGATCCACCTCCTTCTTCCATCCTTTCGTCTTCGTTTCCCTTTCCATTCTTAAGCTGTTCAATCGTTCGAGGAGTTCCCGTTCCCTTCGTACGTGCTCCTGCTTCAGACCCTCGATCTGTCTCCTGCTCACTTCATCTTCCCTCGACGCCTGTTGCTTCGTCGGAACCTTCTGGTCCAGTTCCCTTCGGATCGAATCCAACTGATGACCGAGGTCCAGTTTGTCTCTCTCGACATCTCGAAGTCTCGTACGAAGAATCAGCTTCTCTTGTTCGAACTCTTCCTCCCTTCGTTCTTTCTCGAATTTGAGGTCACTCAATCTCTGCAACAGATCATCGTTTTCCTGATTGAACTTTCTCAACCTGGAGTTCAACGATTCCACTTCCTTTCGAAGCAATCGGTTGCTGTCTGCTGCCATTCTGTTGATCTGCAGCTCCCCCTATATATAGCTTTCGTCTTCGATGAACGGACGAGGCGGTCTCTTCTTCAGCTGCAGCCGAGGTTGGTCATCGAATGAGCAAAACTGCTTTTCTGTCTTGTCTTGCGTTCGTTCGTAGATCGTTCGATTCTTCTCTCCTCCAAGTAAATTGCTTCTTGGAACGAAAACCTGAAATCTAAAAATAAAAACCAACTTGAATTTTAATTCGATTACAGAGATTCTTACAACACAGACAAAAATTGGACTAAGATCATCTGTGGCAACTTAAAACGCGTTGCTTCAACCGAGAGAAAGGGCGTTCAAATTCAGATTTCTGCTCCAATTGCGTCTCCTAGCAATAACTCATCTATCAAATATGACTATGTCGGTGCGAAGCTCAGACGGCGACGGAGATGACTGGTCACCCACCCTTATGAACCAAGGCTAAGAAAATGACGTCGCAACTACTACTACAGATCAACCCACAAGTCCACAACTCTTGCACTAAACAATGTCTGCCCTAATGTTTCTTTTGGTTTCTTAAATAGGCCTAATATATACCTATGCTCCCCAGTTGTCGTGTTTGGTGCTAATTCGAAAAAATTTCCATCTGCACTGCCTCCTTTCCAGTATTAATCTTCTATAGGCTTCAATTAGGTGCCCTCTGCTCCTCTTTGCTCTCTAATGTTGTTAGTAGGCCCTACACACCAGCAAGAATCAGGAAAGTCATTTCTTATAAAATCATGGGTCGGTTCCAGCTCAAGTATATCCTTCATGTGCTAAAAGTGGCATCTGGTTTTAATATATAATTCTTACTCATATAAGGTAGGCCCCTATAGTAAATTTCAACCTCACTGTATTAGAACTTTTAACCGGCTGGAATGAATAGCTGTTCAGCCTGCGTTCTGCTGCAACCACAGCCGATGAGAGGGAGGGTGCGTGTATGCAGTATGCTGCCTCGGGTAGGAATAGCATCTCTCCACTTGTGGGCTATCTGAGTGTTAAGCTACATGTACTAGCTGGGTCCTAATCTGTGCATTTCACTGGATTGACCAATTAGATTTGAATTGTATTAACAATTGCTGTTTCAATTGCAAGCTGTAAGCGGTCCTTCAGCAAAGTGAAGCTTATTTCTTCATTATTAGCGTGTTCCAATCGTCTCAGCAACCTTGATCTTCTTAACATCGAAAGAGAAACATTGGAGAAAACACATTTCTGTTACGCGATTGACCAGTTAGATTTGAAATCAAGAAAAAATAATCTTTTGCATATTATGTCTACGAGTTTACGACAGTCATGTATAATATGAATTTATTGCCGTTATTAACACAATGTTTACAATCGCATTTACGGAACTTAAGTATAATACACAATTAGTCTGTATTTTTAATATTTTGTTTTATTACAATTTAAATTGCCATTCTATGTATTTGGAAAACGTGAAATAAATAAAACAGGGAGGGGCGCCAATGTCATATAGTTCTTCCCCGGACGCAACATAACCTAGCTACGCCTCTGCGTGTATATCTGACAGTATAGCTGCTGATGATTCAGATCGTACATCGTAAACTGTGAACTAAACATTTCTAAAGCTGTAGTAAGCGCAGAGCACCGCCTTATTTACGAGCGTTGCGTCAAGTCAGATGATTGTCCACAGATACCGTATAAGAACGAAATCCGGTTGCCTAGCAGAAGGAGGTACAGCAGCTGCTAATCAGCTGGCAACCAAATGGCGAATGACGAATGCAAAGTCATCCTGTGCATAAGTGTTGAAGTGTGAAATTAAGAAAGACCTTCTCACCCTTCTGTTGGATGCATGTAAAGGTTATAAGACGAAAGTCTCCTGGGATTAGAAATATCAGGATAAGAAGCCTATAAGCTAAAACTATCATATGATTACAGACAACGGAATCATATCAAATCAAACAAGTTGATATTTTTATAACGCCGTTTTGCATCTCACCAGAGCATCCCTCAGTAGCGCATAAGATGTTCAAGTTCTTCAATTATGACGATTTCGTTTGTTGTTGAATAATGTCCTCGTCACTGGAGAAGTTCTTCACTGGCTCTCTCTCTCTCTCTGTCACACGTAGAAACAGAAAACATTCCATTTTTGATGTTTGACACGCATTTGGATTTCCTGGTCCCTAATATTAGATAGGCCTAATTGGGGACTAAGACGGTCACAACACCCGGCTGCACCCATCGAATCATGGCTGTAACGACATCTGCAGCCAAATAGGTCTCTGAGCAGCAGATGAGGAACTGAAAAAGTAAAACTGAGAAGAAGTCTGACTCACTTTTAAATCAATGACACGCATTCGCAGTTCTTTCATCAGAACCTAAATGAAAATTCATCTTGCGCTGCCATCAAAGGTACGCCGACGCAATTAGGAGTAATCAGTCTAAAGAACTGTTTTTTTGTTAAAATAAAATATTAATTAAGTTAATGTGAACTTATTAAGTCTCCAAATTCCGTCAACCTAATTGGCAGTGCATGCATGGCTGATGACCGCGCCGTACATGTCATGACTAGTGCGTCTGGTCGGTTACCTAGGCATTCTCTGTGGTGCAGATGATTCCACTTGAACGAGGATTCAGTCGACCGAAACGAAGGTACACACCACACCAGCCACTGGTGTGGTGTGTACTAAAGATGGACAAATTTACACAGCAGACGACGCTGCCATGTTTGCCTATCTATAGCAACGTAGCTACGTGCAGTGGAAGTCGCCATGGCGTAGAGTCATCAGCTGGTGTCTATAGGATCGAGGCAAACGAATGAACTCTGCCCAGAGACAAATACGACGCCAGTCTATCGACAAACAACAGAACACAGATCATCGGTTGGCAAGAAGAATTCACACAACACAGTCACTTGCTCAATTACTTACTTGCTCTAGTTCATGAAAATCAATCCATCGAGTAACAAATTCAAACGATCGATCGATCAGCAACTCCATGAAAGTACAGATCGATATATATGGTCCCATATATAGGCTATAAACGTAGCCCGACCGCCATTCTGAATAGTTGGCCCTATTAAACAGATAGGACTAAGCATGATTCCCGTTTAGACAGCCTATGTCATTTGCGACAGAGAAATCTTGGATCTCTTGTGATGCAACGATTAGGCATTTGCTTCGATCATCGAAAGTTCGAAACGTCATAAGAAGCTGCTACGCTGACGAAATTTCTCTTCTTAATGACATTAATTTTATCGTTATTTTTCCTAGAGCAGAGTTAGATTTTTCTTCAAGCGACTTTCCATAAAATGCAATTACCAACCGTCCAGCTAATGGCGAATGTTGACCTGGTGGTCTGGCTACCAGATGGCCAGACACCACGATTCTATCGCCTCTGTGTGTGAAGTTGTGAACTATCAGTTAGAACGAAGCTTATTAGAACTGAAGTTAGACTGTGGTTAATAGCGTTTATCATACTTGTCTTTAGACTATATTTTACTTTAATCACTTCCCACTTTATGGCTTGTTGGGATTGTAATATTGAAGTTTCTGAATATTCTTGACAGTAGCAGATATAACAGTACATTTTAAAACCAAATTAATGCAGAGATATTATATGTAATAAATGTATTAGCGCGCAGACAAGACTGAATTGCAGTGAAATTTTTCTGCAGCTGCTGTTGCAATTTGTTTTCCAACCTTGGTTCGGTGTCTAAACATTCATTCTTTCGATCAGCAAAGAATTGCATCGTGTACCATCGATCTTAGAAGCTAGCCAGTGAGATCCCAACGAAAAGACGAACTTTCCGCATAGATAATATAGCACATTAATCAAACCACAGTACGAGATAACACGATATCCCATTGACCCAATAAAACACCCGTGCGTCGTTATTCACGCACGAACCGTCGTTCAACCCCACAAAGCTCCGCAAATAAGAAGTTTCGGTCCGATAAGACCTAATACGACGAATGACGTCAGACTGTACCCTGCCATGTAAAGTGTAATCGCATATGTTTACATAGATCTACAGAACTTACGATTGAACATAATAGACGACTAACTGAAGAGGCTTCTCAAACTGAACTGCTTTGTTCGTCCGTTGTTAAGCTAAGAACGCTTTGCTATATACATGTCATTCGTCGTCAATCTCTGTACATCCATCTCCAAAGAACCATGCATGGATCATTCGTTACGTCTTCTTCTGCTTCTTCCCATTTCTCGTTCATTCCACCTTCTCCTCCTCATTCTACTCTTCCGATACATCCAACCCCTTCTCATTGCTCTTCTATTAAGTTCAACGTCTCCCCCACTTTAGCCTTGTCGATGTCTCTCAATCCTATTTCTTCTACTGCTCCTTATCCTACCCTCTCCCTTCCTCAATCTCCTTCTGTCTACTCGTCGACCGTTTAGTGGCTCTTCAATGAAAACGAGTTAATTAATAGCATCCTCCCATTCATCTCGCTCTACCTCCTCTCCGTCCTACGTCGCATCCGCCGCCTCCTCCTCCCTCCCTCCTCCTCTCCTCCACCCCTCTCCCTCCTCCCCTCCCTCCCTCCTCCGCCTCCCTCTCCTCCTCCTTCCTCCCTCTCCTCCTCCTTCTCCTCCTTCCCCTCCTCCTTCTCTCCTCCTCCTCCTCCTGCTCCTCCTCCTCCTCCTCCTCCTCCTTTTTCCTCTTCTTTCTTCTTCTGCTCCTCTTCCTCCGCTCTGACTGGTAAACGAGGCCCGTGTGTGTGAGTGCGAGTAAATTGTGTTTCGTGGCCAAGGAGTCGATCGGACGATGAGGAAGTGATGCTGAGTACTGAATGGCTTTGGATGGGATTCATTTGTCTGGACCATCGTAATTAGAAGAGATCTAATGAAACTGTTAGGCTATAGGTCCATCTCATAAACGTAGAGCGTGGCACTTGAGTTGGCTGCGCTGAGAGCAAATACATCTGTCCGCTTCCTTCGCTGCAGAATAAAAGATGGATACCACATTGGATGGGATGAGATGGCCCTGATAAGGAGGGGAATATGAGGCAGATGCCACGCTATGAGAGCCCCATCCCCCATCGAACAGGCCCCATATAAAACAACGGAAGCTCTTTGTGTGTACAACTGTTACCCCTCCAGCGTACACTCTATTCGCCCCTCTACAGTGACCGCAGTCGGCCTGAGAGGGTCGGCTCTCACAGCCGCTCCCCGTGGTGAGCTTTGTAGGCCAAGGCCTTAGAGGGCCCTAGAGGGGAGGGAGGCTGTCTGCTTCTCCCTTTGTTACCAATCGCTTTAAGGGCGTTACGGTTTAGCCGGAAAAACCCGAAGCGATGGATGTACGTGGGAACAGAGCGGAACAGAAGAGAAGAGAACGAGAGATTAGAGAAACGTAAAATCTGGCAAATGTCATGGAACAGTTGTCTAAATTACATCGAAATCATCTCCACACTCGGACTCTTCATCTCAGTACCCTCTCCTCTTCCTTCTCCTTCTCCTCCTTCGTCTCCTTCTCATCCTCCTAGGGTCCTTCTTTCTTCTTCATGCTAGTTGCTAATGGCAACTAGTATCATGAGCTCCTATATTCTTGTTCCTGTTTGAGAGCCCTGAAGCTGCTGTAGGCCTATTCAGCGAAATGGACCAAATCGACTTCGACGAACCATTGAGACAGACCCAAGTTCTGCTCATGCTCTTAATTATTAAGTGACCTTTGGCTCTTAATTAACTGTCATAAATCTCATTTTGATTGATCTCGCCGTCACTCAAGTTAATCCGGGTTCTTTCTCACCCGATCGTATGTGTCTCCTCCGTTGCTGTGATCATCATCTGCTAATTAATATTTACTCGTATACGAAGCAGAACAACTGCATTAATTCCGATTTAGGGGCCGTCCATAAATGACGTCACGCTATTTTGGCCGATTTTTGACCACCTCCACTTCGTCACACTTCGTCACAAAAAGTGACACCTCTGAAAAATGACGTCACAAAGCGCTGACCCCCTAAAACCAAATTTCCATTTGATAATAAAACATGTTTCAAATCACATTTATTGTCATTGTAATAAGTTGTTAATGTGACACAGCACTCTGATGTTGTATTAAAGAAGAAAGTCAGGTATTAAAAAAAGTGTCGTTGGAACGCTGATGTTGGCATAAAAGTAACCTGAATATTCATGGTCTAACCAATTACTGTAGTTGTTCAGAATATTTTGCAGCAGAATGGAAAGAGCAGAATTGCCACAATAACATATTCAGTCCACAGAATGAAAAGCTCTGGAAGAATCATTCGAATAAAAATGCTTAATATAAACAATATATCAACAAATTTACAGAATTCATGCTTCTCCATTCTCCCATGGCGAAGCAAAATGCTCCTTCATTCATGGAACAAATAGAGATAGCATGAATATTAAAAATCTCATGGTGACAAATATTGAAATAATTAGAAAATTATTAATAATGGTCCCCATATACATTAAAATAATAAAAAAATAATGAAAATTTAATACTAAAAATTAGTGCTGTTATTTTGAAATTAAATTGTTGTTAATTGTTAAATTTAATTACACAGATCTGATGTGATGTCACACTTCTCAGACCCCACCCCCGTGTCACACATCGTCACAAATTCCCCCTTCCCTAGGTGCGTGACGTCATTTATGGACGGCCCTTAATTAAATAGGCCTAGTCACCAGAGGAAAGGAGACAATAAGCCAGATCAGCATTAATTTTCCCCGCAAGGCATGACGGGAAAGGTCAAGGTCGCCGTTCATTAACAAGAGTTATGCATGGCGTTTAGGTTAGACGAATCGTTCGGAGTGGATGACTTTAATCGATCGAAGCCTTGGAAGGTAGATGATTTGAAGAAATTTAGAACATACAGAAGCCACAAGAATACTTGTCGAGTTAAACATAAACGCGTGGCTGTTGCATTTGCGATATATCAGCAATAATTGTCGGCTGTTGCTGCATATGTGGACGGCGTAGAACTGGTCGATGTCGACAAGAAATCTACCTTTTCCCTGCTTAAGACCCTGTTATGTTTACGATTGAATCGAATGGTTGACTTACACGCTACCGGATCCGAACAATCTACACGAGGGACAGCTGCCCGAGTCCACAGGAGTTACGAACTGGCATTCTGTAACTACGTCAATATATCGATCACGACCAACGAGCGCTGCTATCCAGACTAGCCAATGATTACAAAGAAGGTTGGTATTTTATTCATTCCAAATAGTATATCATATGAAAGCCCTCTCTTCATCTTGATGACAGAATAAGCTATATGCCATCACAACGGATTCGGGAAATACCTCACAAACTTTGGGCGATTCTTGAGAATAGCCTACTGGTGATGTGAAAGTGCCTATTGCTCCTGTTTTGCAGCGTAGGGCATTTATATGTGCATTCTGTTGTAAAGCACTTTTATAAGTGGCATCTAAATAAAACCTAGGATGCTGCAGTCTTTCATATGAAATCTTTATGACATGTTATGATTGCTAACAGTTTTCATATAATAAAATACATTGTTGGGAGTATTTGAATTTTGAATATAACCTCACAGAAGAAAAGATGGATGTGCATATCCATATTGGGGAGGGGCTGGGCGTGTCTGGATGCGTGTTTTCATGTTTGCTTACCATTTCCGTTTTTACATTGTTACAGTTTGCATATAAATGAATTTGCTGTGTTGGTTTAAATTTTAGACCCGAATCGACATGCAATCATGTTGGAGCCCTGCTATTCAAGCTTGATTATTGCTTGGCAACAGGGACTGACAACAATGAAGCCATGTACATCAACAGTCAACCATTGCCATTGGATGGCACCATCTGTCAAGAGCGTAGAACCTGTTGTGGCAAAAGACATGGTTATAAGGAAGCCTCGCTACCATTGTCGGACAGCAGCTACACAGGCACAGTCTGCGCCGTGGCGACTGTTCAATTCTTTGTCATTTTGCCGCGCCATTGAAGGCAACACATTCTGTGGACAAATTGGTTCAAAATCATTCTCAGTTTAAAAATGCGGTTTATCATCAAAGCTCTTTCTGCACAGCAAGTGAACTCACCCTCCCAGATTTAACGGCTAGTTTAATTACAAGATAATTTTTTACATAATTGATGACAGCCCCTTGAATATATTAATTCTCGGAATGAATGAATAAATATAATTTAAACTGCAGTGTTGTTAAACATATTAAACTAGAGGCTAGAGCTTAATACACAAGAATATTATTTATGTGAAGTCGCTACTTTAACACAAAATAATGCTGATTAAACATCATAAAATGCAGTGTTTTTACTAAATACTGAAAACATTGGTTCATTTGAGGTGACGTTACAGTTGTTAAGAACTGTGTAATCTATCATGTCTCTGACAATAGAATCGACATCATCAGATGGATCTTGTGTCATGGAACCTGGATTGTCTTGAAATATTCCAGCCAAACTCTGCACCAGATTCCGCATCCAGTTTGACTTTTTGGTGGAAGATGTTGTGTTTCAGTGGAAGTCTTCAAATTTTAACCTGCACTGCATAGCTGAAGTCATCAATGAAACAATGTTTAATTGCTAATAATAACAATATCACAGCAAATAATCATTACTGTAGATCAAGATATGTGTAAAAACTGTCGATATGTTTCCATTAACAGCTTTCCTATTAACTTGAGATAGTTGCATATGTAGTAATGATGACTGCAGATGATCCAGTACATTTTCTTCTGGTTGTAATAGACCCTGGCTATAATTTCAATAGTTTATTCTTAAGCCTCTTGGTGAACAAAGTATCCATATAGATATGTAGATATGTACGTTTGCAAATAAGAAAAAATACATGCAGAAATTAAAATGGTTTATTCTGTCTGTGAAAGGAAAGTGTAGGCAATGTTTGTGTGCATCTGGTTGATATACTGTATAGGTTAGAGCAGTGAAAAAAGAGTTTTAGGACATAGCCTACTGTGACTATTTCAACGCTAGAACCTATCAATATTAGAATAATTAGAAGGATGCATACAGTGAAACTGGCCAATTGATAGATCTGGCCAGGGTGGGGCGGCCACAGATAAAATGCGTCTTTGCATACCGCTAGACAACAGGAATTCAGTTAAGTGAAAACAAAGAAAGAATAGTTAATATCTTACCAATTTTGTCCATGACAGACGTACGGACATCCCTTTGGGTTTGAAGGAATGTAAACAGTTCAAATGGCGCTGGACATAAACCGTTAGCAACACCCTTGTTGCAACTCTGGACTTCGCAGGTTGTCTTTCTCCAGCGGCACAACTGATAATCTCCTCTCCCGCAATTAACAACCGCGCACATGCACTTAATTGCGCATGAGATACCGGTTAAATAATAATAAACTCTATAATATATATAGAAATTTTCTATAAACTAGTAACGAATAATATCAAATATTTGCGTCAAATCTAGATCATAACAACGTCGCTAACGGCAGCATTCTGTTTGTTTGTGAACGGTGACCTTCACCCCGGAAGTAGAACTGAAATGGCTGCGCATGCGCATTGCTAATGCTGATCGGGCTTATACTGAGGCTGTACAAATCACTGGCTAGGCCACAGTTGGAATACTGCATCAAAGTATGGAATCCATACCTGAAACAGGACATGTAAAAGCTGGGAAAAGGCAAAGAAGAGCTACAAAAATGAGTTGGGACAACTACGTTTTGAGCTATGAAGGGAGGTTGAAAAGGTGTGGACTAACAACATTGGAGAGAAGGAGGAGCAGAGGAGATCCAGCCGAAGCAAGTAAGATTATCACTGGTAATTTGGGAGAGGTTCTTTGAATTAGCATGCACTAAACAAGGCAACTCGATGACACAGGTATAAATTATTTTTTTTTAAATCGAAAGAAACTTTTGGGCAGAAATTCTTCAGTGGCAGAAATTCTTCTTTGTGGAATAGTTTGGATGATGGACACTATCATAGCTTAAGAAGAAGCTAGGAAAATTGGGATAGCCTATATTAAGCATATTCCATTATTCCAGGTTAATATTTTATATTTGCAGTGGTTTTAACACAGACTAAACGTCTTCTGAACCACTTTCTAAACCCCTTGTTATGTTATGTTATTCTAGGCTATGTTATAATAATTATGCTATGTTAACTTATTCCAGGATTTTAAGCTCGGTTTAGTAGGTGCCGATCGGTAAGGCGTTTCCTTTCAACGATGCTTACGAAATTAAAGTATTGTCACATAATATTATTGTGAACAGTTCTCAATTCGTCTTTGAGGCGTTGAAACCTCTATCGTTTTCGACTGTCACATTTTGGTTGAAGGTGGTAAAAATGTAGTATATAAAACCACAATGACTTCAGAAATGCATCTGCCAGGAAAGGTATGAAACGCTATTGCAACCGTTTTCTGGCTACTGCAGTCTGAGCAACGGAGTCTGCGGTGGGTCGAGGAGGGTCGGGGGTAAGTCCATATATCAAATATTTCTACTGAATACTTGGCTATTATGGTTTTGAGAAACATTTGTGTGCAAACGTCTGATGTTTAACAGCAGCATCTTCGGCATTGGGACCTCATCAATTGCTGGTTGACCTTTGACATAAGCTTTCCTGCATGGGAGTCTTTTGGTGAAGCCGTGCATGGTCGCTATTGGTTTCAGTAGCTGATCTTTTGTTAAGCTGAGATGGCATCTTATGTATACACCATGGGCCGGGGTCTGCGCTGACAGCTTTATCCGACTTCCAGGCACGAACTCAGTACTTATAATAATAATACTGATGACCTCACTGATGTTTAACCCACGCTTCTGCAACCACGAATTTCTAATCTGCCAGTGAAATTCCGAAATATTTAGGCAGAAATATACATACGGTTTATATGTAATGAGATTTTTCGTATAATATAAAGAGGCGCATTTTATCTTAAGCTATAGATCTATTGATGTTTCATCGCCTGAGGGAGGAAGTCTGTGTAGGTGCTTATATAAACATTCAGAGACGCTCTTAGTATAATAATTATGCTGCTGGGTTCGTTGTTTGTTCGGACACCTGTTATGCTCTACATCCCTCGAGCTAGCTCACTCATTCACTCACACACCTACAAACACATGCATCCTGCTCTCCATCTGGCTGCTATAGACGCCTTCTTTATGATCACTGATTAGCAGCAGCAGCAGCAGAACACTGGACGAATCACATCTGAGCCACCGATCATGACACACAGTGAATATGACCGACAGATCTGGAAGCGCTGCGCTGGAGCAAATCCATCTGATTGAAATTTAGAGTGTTAACGATTCTCTGGTTCGACGCGGTATCCTGTCACGTGATCTGACAGGTGTTACGTACAACTTCCGGTGCCATCCTGGAAGAGATCGCCGACACTCGTTCGGCGCCTATACACAAAAGATGAGCCTCTGCTGCAGTTTCTGCCGACGGGTGGGGGGAGTGAAATCATGGGGCAAGGGAGTAAGGAGCGTTGGCGTTGGGCACGTGCGTGGTCTGCGTGCCTAGAACCCTAGATGGACGATAATGAAAAAAACAAACGCTGATGACGGATGGAGGGATTGAGGACGTGGCTCGCCTAGCTATACTGACCAATCAGCAACACTCTCTTTGTGCAATGGAACATGAGAAGAGGCTTAACTAATTGCTGCATTTTACTCTAACTATAATATATTATGATCAGTTATTAGAAATGTATACTAAACGGGCGCTTAATCAACTGCAAGAACACAGTGGAGAGCTTTGAAGCAAAAAATGAGAGCAAAGTTTGCGTTTGTATCTGCAGAAAAAGAGATTTTTGCTTAAGATTGAATAAACTATTTAGCTGAGTTCTGCTATCGAAATAATCAAGAAATGAAGAAATCCGTGAGTAAAGAATTGAAATGAATCCACTGAGACAAATCAATAAACCTATGAATCAACAAATTAATGAAGAAGCGAATGAACTTCAATTCGTTCGATTGTCATCGATATATTCGGTGTTCCAACCAGTGACAAGTTTACATTCCATATTCGCTGTGTATTCGTCGTATATGAAATGCCTCTTGAGAAGGAGCATACATGGTCTCAGATTCCATGGATCAGAAGCGTCTCTCTGCCTATCGCTGAATGGCTGTCTGTTTCTTTTCTTTCATCTGTATCTGTCTGTTTGTCTTCCTGTCCATCTGTCTGCATATCTGTCGATCAGTTTGTCCTTCTGTCTGTCTATCTGTTGTACTATCCATGTGTGTCCTATGTTTATATTGCAGTTGCCTATCAGCCGTGTCTGTGTCTGTGTGTGTGTGTCTGTGTGTGTGTGTGTGTGTCTGTGTGTGTGTGTGTCGATGGTCGGCTGTGGTCTGTGTGTGTGTGTGTGTGTGTCTGTGTGTCTGTTGGTCGACTGTGGTCTGTGTGTGTGTGGCTGTGTGAGCGTGCATTGAGTAGTAGCAGAACAGTCGCTTTGTGTCATATCGAAGTTCACTGAGGTCGTTCTCCAACGCTAAGCAAAGGCTTCGGAGTCTGGCGCCACCTGGAAACGCTGTGGACCAGTGCATGGATCGGGAATCCTTACATGGATCGTCTGATGAATTCATTCAGCCCTGCATTGGCTTCCTTCTTCAGAACGGAATTCGACGCATGTAGAAGCCATCGCTAGATCAGAATGCAAATAACTAACTGCACAAGGTCACTAAGGCTTATATTATTGACTCGGTCAATCAAAGGCAGTTCTACATTGTATGCATGCAAACAGAGAGACAGACTACAAGTTATTACGCAGAAACGAAGAGTTTGGGCGCATGAGTGACAGCTCAGAGAGATCATAAACATGAATGGACATCTTGATCACTGAGTGAGTGAGTGAGTGAGTGATTGAGTGAATCAGTCAGTCAGCCAGTCAGTCAGTTACCTAGTGGTGAGCTATTTATGGAGCAAGTGTTAATTAAATTGCTACTAATTATTATTTAATGAAACTAATTAATTAAACCATTCACTCGCTAATTCCTTCGTTAATTTCTTTGTTGGTTTGTTCCGTCAATCAATCAATCAATCAATCAATCAATCAATCAATCAATCAATCAATCAATCAATCAATCAACCAATCAGTCAATCAATCAATCAATCAATGAATTAATCAGCCCTGTATTAATCTGTTAGCCATACACTTGTGGTTCAGATATAAGTAGGCCTACTTAAACCAATCTGGCTGTCCTCATGTTTTTTGCATCTGTCATACAGACAGACTTACAGTCTCTCTCAGAGTCTCTTTCTTGGTGTATGTCTGTCTTCGCGTCTTTGTGTCTGTCTGTGTCTTCTGTCTTTGTGTCTGTCTTTGTGTCTGTCTGTCTGTCTGAAAAGAAGACGTCATCAGTGGATCGTTCAATGGCTTCCCCCCTCCGAACGAAACAACGAATGTGGTTCGTTGTTCGTGCTTGTGAGATAAAGCCAACCCGCTGTTTAATTGCCTCCCCTCCGTTCGTTCGTTCGTTCGTTCGTTCGTTCGTTCGTTCGTTCGTTCGTTCGTTCGTTCGTTCATATCTCTAAGGGTCTGTATATTATTGACTTGGCTGAATCAAAGCCTGGATATGGCAGGAGGCACGCACTCACAGCCAGCATTCAGTTAGGATCACGCGCATTTAATCATAATAGTAATGAAGGCAGCAGCGCCCACTGCAGCACAGTTCAGTGTTTTGCCGTAGGCTGAGTGTCAGGCAACGGCCTATTACTGGAGGTTAGCCTGCGTAGGCCGATGACGCGTTAGGCCCGGCTGCAGGCTATAAGCCGATGGCCGTGTTAGGCCGAGCGTAGACCGATGACGAGCTAGGCTGGGCATTGGTGCGTCTGCCGTCGTTCGATGTGTGGCTCAGTTTAAGACTTGTTAAAGGTGTGTGTGCTTTGTATTGATTGAGAAGAGGCCAAACGAATTCACGTGTCACTCGATCAACGTAGGCGTTCAGTTAGGAAGAGGACGCTGTGCATTCTGGGTCGAAGCCATTGTTAACGATGCCTCCTTTCTAGAAAGCGTTTCTACAGCAGCAACATTCAGAAGGAAGAGGAAGAAGAGGAGAAGGAGGAGGACAAGGAGTGAGAAGGAATGAGAGGGAGGAGGAGGTCGAATCAGGGTGAATAAACGTTGGTCAGCTGGAGAATCATTTCGCATTGGATCATCATCGCTTGATTTCCTTCCCACTGATCGTTGGCTGTGGATGACGACAGCGATTATCACCGGATTAACATTGGATTAACGGCGACGATCACGAGTGAGTCAGCGTCTCTTCGATTGAGACAATACATTGGAGATATTGAAACTGTCGACAGACAGACCTCAGCTGCTGCTGCTGCTCCTGGTGGTGGTACTGGTCTCGCTCTTCACTACAAGGAAACGAGGTTCTAAACGGTCGAAACATCTGTTGGTCCTACATCCTAATCGCCCTTCGCAGCTGAGTTAATCAACAGCCTCAACAGCTCCTCCCAGTTTTAATGATCAGCAGAACTGATAACTAATCGTCGATGTGACCTTCGTTCGTGCAACTATCGCCATCCTAAACGGGGTAATTAATTGGTGACCTGAAGCCCCATAATTTTATGCCTGTCTGCCACACGGCTTCGGCCCCGGCTGCTTCGGTCGACCATCCGGGTAACTAAGGTCGTAGCCCTTAGAACAACACCCCTATTGTTTAGATTCAATCACAGACTGCGTGTGATCACTCTTCGCTAGAGATCCAGAGGCTGATCATTCATCTGGCGGACTTCACGAAGAACTGCTTGCTGTTCGTTCTGATTTTGCATTTGAAGTGGAAGATCAATTCGTTCTATGATTGATCCGATGATCGATTGATCCGATTGATCACCAATCGAGGAGTGCCAGAGTCAATCAGTTGAACGGACGACTGAGATTGCGGTGTCTTTGCTAAGTGCGTGAATAGCAATGATGAATTGTCTACTCGTTCTCTTACTCGGATACAAACTCGATCGAATCTGCTCCAACAAGAAACTTGAACTAGGAACAAGAACACGAAAGATCGGTAGGTATTGCTCCATCCATCCTCCTTCTCCACTTCCAACTCATCCTCCTTCTTATCTTCTCGATTGCATTCTCCTCCATTTGCTTTTGTTTCCTCGTCCTCTTTCTTCCTGTTTCATCATCATCATCGTCGTCGTCGTTGTCATCGTCATCATCTTCTTCTTCTACTTCTTATTCTTCACCTTCCTCACTTTCCTATATTCCACCTTCTTCATGTTCTTCTCATCGTCGACTTCGTCATCGTCGTCACCATCCTTATCCTCATAATTATCATAATTATTACCATCATTATTATCATCACCTACATCACCATCCTCAATGATCCTCATCCTCATAATAATAATGATCATCATTATCATCACTTTCACCATCCTCATCTTCATAATCATCATCATTACCCTCTCCTCCTCGTCCTCGTCCTCCTTCTCCTCGTCCTCGTCCTCCTCCTCCTCCTCGTTATCATCATCATCATTATGACCACTGCCAATTGTGTGGTATATAGTCATTGCTCATTATTTTGACGGACGTCGATTAATTTGGTTAATCATAAATTGAACTCTTACATTTGTCTTTGATGGCAATACATGTTCTGAAATTCCACTTAATATATGGTAATCGTAATTGCACATTTATATAGAGCATCTTCAAGAAAACTTAAACTACTCAGAGGTGCTTCCATTGCAAGTTGAAAACACAAGTCACGATAAACTAAACCGGTCTTCAATAATTGTTGACAAAATAGAGGCAGAGAAAAAGAAGCCTACATCGCAGGCTGCATAGAATTAGTCTGCTACAGTGTGCCAAAAGAGGTAACCAAGTGGCATTCTGGAAGTATACGGGACAGATGAAGAACCAGAAGACCTTGTGCTGTGGAGCAAAGAATCTGCGGTCAAGGACTGAGATTACATTTAAATACATAGCTCCCTATAGCTCCCAGCGCAACCGGCCAGGCATTTATATATGCGCTGTATAAATGCCAATATATTTTATATATATATTGCAGAATTCATATAGCCAGTAAACTATAATCAATTATTTTGTACTGAAGAGACTATAGAGTGAACAGTTCAAGAGGTCAGAGCAATTGTTCAGCTTGTCATAAGCCTATAGCGTTTTCATTTTCTTGGCATCGGGTTACAGCGTCTTGATCAATTCTTTCTCTGTCACAGTCTCTTCGGGCATGTTTGGAGGGAGAGAGATAGAAAAAGAGAGAAAGACAGACAGACAGAGACAGACAGAGAGACAGAGAGACAGAGAGAGAAAAAAGCTCTTTATGATTGTCGCAATCGATCAAAATGCCAGAGATTGCGTCTCCAAGAGTACTAGAGCAGTGGCAAATTGACAATGCAGTGGTCACTCCTCACGGCAAGAAATGGTCAGATGTTCAATTGGTCCAATTTGGACAAACACAGAATTCCATGCATTCCTATCAGTTTCCTATATACACTGTGTCCTGAAAAAAGGGACCCCCTTATGGTAATACGAAAAAAACTAGTAAATGTTCATCGATTTTTAAAATTCCAAGACCATTTTAATCCTGACATAATTATCAACAAATTTGTAATTTATAAACGGCCCAGTTAAAAAAATTACGTCAAAATGACGTCTTGAAATAGCAAATTGTAAAAACAACACGGTTAGAAAACAAAAGACAAAAACGAAGACAAAATTGTTATAACATTTTTACGGAAAAACAAACATTACGGAGCAAAAAGTTCATTAGAAAAGTTCCGGACAAGGGTTGGACATTAGGTGGTCTAAAGAAGCTTCTAAGAAAAATTGATTCAACCGGATCGTCTCAGCGTCGCGCGGGCAGCGGTAGACCGAGAACTGCACGGAAACATGAAAATATTGAGCAGGTGTTAGATCTTGTTTTAAGTCAAGAAGATAAACCACAGTCGCATCTAACGCTAAGAGAAATCGCTCGAGAGACTTGACATTTCAAAAACTTCCGTGCATAAAATTGTCAAGAAAGACCTCGGCTTAAAATGTTTTAAGAAACGTCGAGCGACGGAATCAACAGAAGCCAACAAGAAAGCACGGCTTGAGTGTTCAGGGCAACTGTTAGGTCGCTATCCGGCTCACATGGTAAATTTCATATGGTTCACGGATGAAAAGTTGTTTGCCATCGCTACACCAACGAACAGTCAAAATGATCGTCTTTATGCTGCTTTATAATTGAAAAATGACAGTTTAAAATAATATTGAAAATTTTAGATGATTTGTTGTGCCGTCCTTGACACTTGAATTTTGATGAAAATTACGTCATTTTGACATCATTATTAAATAACAAAAACTTGTATGCATTAACCAGTATTTAGCAAATTATGTCAGGATTAAAATGGTCTTGGAATTTTAAAAATCGATGAACATTTACTAGTTTATTTTCATATTACCAAAAGGGGTCCCTTTTTTCAGGACACAGTGTATATAGCAGCCGCAGTTGTCAAATGAAGCGCACCATCTTCATAAATCGCGTTCTTTCGGATATGGCTTTCTCTTCTGCTCCGAAAACCATTGCACTCATTTCCCCATTTCTATTTTAAACTTTATTACCGCACTCACATTTGGACAATATATTTAGTGTGTTTATTTAAAACATGTAAACTAAAACAGATTTAGCAAGAATTCAGCAGTAAAACTAATCGAGCATAGAACGATCGCAAACATCACGTCTTTGCGAATTCTTCCGCTCTTCCTTTCACATTCCGGGTTTGTAAAGAATGTTGATGTTGGATGACGTGGCAATCGAAGACGGAAGACAGATATACAAGTCGTGCTTAGCAGAGATAGATAGGGGTAGACAGAGATAAGCAGAGTTAGACATAGATAGACAGAGACAGAGATATATACAGAGATACACCGATGCAATGGCCCTGAACAGAGATAGGCATATAGATAGACAGAGACAGAGATACACGTATGCGTGTATCTCTGGCATGAACCAGAACTCAGCACATGTATACCAACCGCAGAGTCCGTCGAATTCCCTCACATCCAGACTTACAACTACTATGATCTTGAATGAGTAGGCTAATCTTTTTGAGGCAGGAATGTTAACTGTTGTTCCAACGCCTGCAACGAAAGCAGATGCCACGTATACTGTGTAACCCTGATTAAGTTACCCTGCGATGTGTGTGTGCCTTATATTTTACCCTCAGCAGTCAGCGTCTCTGAATGAATCCAGAGCAAGCCTTGACTGGAAACGCCCATGACAGTTCAGCGCTGACTTAGTCTGTCTGTGGAAACCAATGACTAACCAAATTAATAAGGTTGAGTCAGATGCACTGCAGGTATTCGACACTCAACGTAGCCTCTAGAAACTCCATGTATAGATTTGGTCACTTGTTAATGTCAAATGAAGATAGGGAGATCGAGAGAGGGATAAAGGGAGCTAGGAAGAGGAAGGGGAAGGATGGGAGGAAGGGAGGGTAGGAAGGGACGTATACACTCTGATGCCGCTTGGCAGAGATATGCAGTAGAAGTCAGATTGTGTTTGATGGAAGGAGAACGAGGGAGACACACTCATCAGTCTGGAATGCAGTTACTCCTACGAAGCATCAAGGGCTGTCACTTGTCGTAAGATGGTTGATTCTGGATGGGACGTCGAAGTGGATGAAATGACAGAGGCACTTGCACATGGACAGCACGTGCTGCATGATTGAGTCTGTCGCAGATGAAAGAACGGTCAGACAGACGAAAGGACGAGAGAGGATGTCGAGTGGCTGCTGAAGAACTATTGAGGCTTCAACAAATGGAATCGATTAAGACATTGCAGAAATTCCATCCCAGTACAAGGCAATCACATGAAAGTGTGCACTGGGACAGAATTATGAGGACGTGCATTGCATATACACTTATACAGTCATTACACCTTATACATGCAGTCAGAAGACACAGCAATTACCGTACTTTACCTTCCTTAACCTACCTTAACTTATTCTGCCTTACCTCATGATGTATAGGCCTATCTTGTCTTATCTTATGAGGAATATCTTGCCTTGCCGTATGCCCTACATTAGCTAATCATCACGCGTCATCTATGCACTGCTCGGCAGTGACGCCGTTCTTTAGGAATGCAGAACATTTCAGCGCAGCCAGAACAAGTGTATAGTATACGATAAGTCGAAAATCGGACACGATCTAATTTCCTATGTTTATGAATTCTATGCATGACTGGACCATGAAGAATTGTCATTTACTTACCTATTCACACGAGGCTTTATGACCATATTTGGCCTAACTGAATATATTGACTGTATTCATTACTGACCGTATAGGCTATGTGTTATTTACTAATGCATTCATTAAAGACGGTTGTCTTGTATTACATGTATCTCTGCTTCGTTTAGATTTGCTGTTGCGCAACTCAAAGCATCAGTCGTGGAGGCGTCTACTATCGGACAACATGCTATCAGTCGAAGAAGCAGTTGATGAAATCATTCGAACAAATCATCCAGGAAATGAAAAGATTTCATCGTGAGTCTTCCTTTCATTTCTCTGCAAGAAAAGATCATAATCTTAATCGTATAACTAAAGCGCTGCTTCAAAACTAGCGCAGGGCACCAGCTTATTCACGAGCGACTACTATACGGCCAGACCACTGTAGGACAAGAATGTCGAATGTCAAGTCAAAGTGGTTGTCCAGAGATGGTCAACGGACCAGAGAGAGAGACAGACAGACACAGAGACAGAGAGACAGAGTGACAGTGTGTGAGAGTGCTAAATTCAGAGGAAATATCGCTCCAGAATCGAGGTGTAGTGTAGTATATGGATCGGTTGGCGAACTTGAGACGAGTAATGACTTGGGACATGCAGAAGAGAGTGAGATATATGAGGAGGATCGGGTAGAGCGGAGTGGCTGGATGACAGAGAGTTGGCAAAGGTACTTGAGCTGGAAATTGTGTAGGGAGTCATAGGTTAGCGATAGGATTACGAAGTGGATGCGCTCAGAGATTTTCAGCCAGTGGAGTGTTTGAAGGACGGAAGTGGCATGTTGATGTTTGGGTGACAGCTTGGGAGAGTGAGTTTGAGATGAGTTGTAGACGCATATTGGGCTGATTCCAGGTTAAGGACAAGGGAATTACAGTAATGAAACTTGGAGTGGACAATGGAGCAGAATATACGATGCAGTTTTAAAGTCAAGCATACATATGTAGGTCGAATGCGGCGGAGGTCCTGCAGGCTACAGTTGCACGAGCGATTGGAGATTGTGATTAGAGATGTGGATGAAAGGTAATGTCAAGATTGCGCACAGGTGAGTCGGAAGGGAAACAGAGAGATGGGGAGTTGGAGGATATAGGTGTGATAAATATGAGCTTAGGTACGAGTTTACATTTCAAGATCTAAACGAGTAGAGTTCATGGATCAACCGCCGAAATCATACACAGAGCTCTCTTTCTATGAGCCCTTGAGCTGTTTCTTATATTCTGCTTCTTATATATACAATCATTCAATGCAACACTGGAAAAACTATTTCTCTATAAGTATACATGAACGATGTTTATCGACGCCTTTATGTCTATGATGACGGATGTAGAATCCTCCTCAGAGGAGGTCTCAGAACAAAACAAAGCTAGCGTTGCATGCAGCTGGAGACATAAAAATGCCACTGTCTCTGTCTGTCTCTGTCTCCGTCTGTCTGTCTCTCTTTCTCGCATTTCGTTCAGGTGTTGTTATTCAGCCATATCTATCTGAAAATATTCGTAAGATTTCTCTTTATGGATTTCTAATGCGAATATGAGCATAAGTGCGAGTTTTCATTTGCATGATCTACTTGGGTGGTCCTCTGTCATGCGCACTTACATTCCGAGATTGTTGCTAGAATCCGTTTGTTTACTCTGCCTATCTCTTAATGTTCTCTCTTTGCATTTGCGTATGAAGTATGAACTTGGCGATCTGAAGATCTCCCAGATGACATGTAGAATGTAGATCTGTCGACACTTTTTGCACTTTGATGACTTAATTCTTCACCTATCCTCTGCTATTTCATTTCCTCTTCTGCTTCCACTGCTTGTTCTTTCATTTCGTCCTCGCGTTTTGCCTCTTTCCACTCCTCTTCTTCCTCCTCTTTCTCCTCTTCTTCCTTCTCCTCATCCTCTTCCTCCTCCTCCACCTCCTCTTCCTCCTCATCCTCCTTCATCTTCTCTTTATCCTCTTCTTCTGATCGTATATTCCTGCTCCCTGTTCGGTTAGCCACTGTTTCTGATCATAATCGATGTCACAAATTCATTACACCATATATATAGTATTACATGTAATATGTCGTCGTATTTTGCATATCATTTACGGTACAGTAGTTGTTGCCGCCGTAGCTGAATCTGGCGTTGCCTTTTATGATATTGCTTGTTTGCCAGTTTCTGTTTGGTCAATTTCTTGTCAAGGAGTCATTGCTGCTTCGTTTTGGTTGATCTGGGTTTGGCATTACTCTGCCATTGCCTCATTCAGTCTTTACAGAGCTTACTATGTCCGAGGAGGCGTCAGTTGCCCTTTCTAATGCTACCCATCCAATGTCTTAAAGCTGACTTAGGTCGAGTATATGTATGGGTTTGGCATTACTCTGCCATTGCCTCAAATGAACGTCTGAACATACGAAGAAATACATTACTATGCCTAAAATACACGCATACATATACTCGATATACGTCTGTCAGAAAAGAACATAGTTGACTACTTGTAGCCCTGCAGCAACGACCATAGACTGCGCTGAGACAAAGTGAATCCGTCTTCAGTTATTGCGCTGTCTTTAATTCTCTGTCGTCTCCTCATAGCCGTCTTCTGCAGCCGCCATTAATCAATGTTCCATTAGCAACGACCGTTAATGCTTCTTCCGATTCGACTTCCTACAGACTGGAGGAGGGATTGGAGGCTGGACAGGTTTATCACGGTTTATTGAACAGAACGAATTGCATAGTATGCATAGCGTGTGCTAATCGTGATCCGGTCACGCCTGGCTGGTTGATGACTTCGATATACGTCTGTCAGAAAAGAACATAGTTGTACGGTTTAGTCTTAAAAGTGTTATCGTTGTTAAGTTTCTTCTGCAAATAGGTCGTATAGTTCTGTAAAAAGGCGCTATTTCAAGTGCGGCAAGCACTCGTGAGTTGCATGCAGGTTACGTTTTCGTGTAAGAACTTGGTGCTAATCTTTTCGAAATGCCTCATTAACACATTTCTCTATAGTAAGCCTTTCACATCGTCGTTAGGGACTCAACACCTCAATTGATAATTCGTTTGCAAATCATGTAACCCGCAAGGAAATGTTGCCGATTGTTGGATGGGTAATGGGCTTTATCGTTCAAATTACGTATGACCTGTTAGGCTAGTCTACTGGCGATTTATTAAGGAGCCTCATAAATATATATATTATGTCTTTATGTTTAGTTTCTTATTGCGTGTACTTGGTTGTTGCTTTTGTTAGGTCTTTCGTCTGATGTATAGGCCTACTTCTCGTATAGTAAAATTAAGAGTCACTTGATAATATTGCATCGCAACGTTTTTGGGTCGCCAAATAAGTTTATGAATGCTGGAATGTGTCACCAGTCTCTGTCTGGATTACAGCAACCTTTCACTGGTCATCAGATCCCTTTGGTTTGAAGATACTGATGCACTTCATGAGGAAGAGGTGACAATTTACCCTCGACAACATGTGTCCCAATTCCTATTCTGTCCAGGGCAGAAAATTTTATGTCAATTCCTGTTTATCTGTCATTGCTTTGACATCGTCAGGTCCTGTTTATCTGGTCCTCAGTTTGACCCTACAACATAAAACGCAAATAAAACGCCGTTGAATTATAGCTGTCATAAATTTATGTTCAGTCAGTCATGAAGACCTATGATAGCAGGTGACTGTGCAGTGTCACTGTGTCACTGGAACGCCCTCGTGATGTGGGATCCATGCGGCAATAGCGTTATCATCTAAACCGGTTTCAGTGACGATTGCCCACTGAAACTGTAAAGGAAATGATGGCTATGATAAAGCAGCTAAAGAAAATAAAGAGGAAGAGTTGAGAAACTAAAGCGTAGAATTCGCGAGAAATGCAGTCAGCTGGACAAAAGGATAAGCGAAGAGAGTAGGGGAAATGGATTGATTGAAAAGTTCCACGAAATGTTGGCGTCTTAAAGCCTTGAAACCGGTTTCAAAAGACTGGAGGAATGAAGTCCGCAGAATTGTCGAGAAGTGGAAATAGCCACTCCTTCCTAATATAGGTCGTTAAGACTGCATTTCGACCGTTTTTTGCTCCCTTCTATTTCTTAACTGCTGCAGACCCAACAGGTCTTTCTACTGGACACACTGAGTATGACGTAACCAGTGATTTACATTACAGTTGAATACAACAATGCGACTACCCTTTCAAAGAGTAAGTAAGTAAGTAAAGCAAGGAAGCAGTTGTTAAGACGTCACATTTGACCGAGGATCCATTTGTCGTATAATAGAATCTAGACTACTGGCCAACATGTTGTTCAGCCGAGTTGCCATGAAACTGAGGCTGTGAGTGTCTGACTGTATAGTGCCTTTGTTCAAGATCATGTTCTAGAGCTACACAAGAGAGGATTGGCTATTAAGAGTGCATAATGACGTGTATCTGCTTTTGTGTCCAGCAGGGTGCAAATCGTTGGCATATCACTCACTCTAGCTCGTCTTATAAGCGGAGAGTCACATAATTTTTCACCCATTTGTCGGTCTATTTTTTACGACTGTAGTCACTTGGTGTATACTTGATTCTTCTGATGCATGGGTGTGTGGGTGTCTTTCTGTTGCATATGTAGTTTTTCTGCCAACCTGACGGCGTCGCTTGAGCAGATCTACGGTTACGATCAGCTGAAGACTGAGGCTGAGTCACTGCGACGAACGACCTATTCATCAGACAATCCAACACACGAAAAACTCCTTCTAACGGTAAACAATGTCATTCTCATCCTTCGTATCATATCATATCATGTAGACGGCACGCCGTCAAAAGAGCGCCGGACAAAAGAGCGCCGACAAAAGAGCGCCGACAAAAGAGGAAGACCGACATAAGAGCGAAGTGATCTATTAACGGAAGGAATCAAGGGCCAATCGAAACAATTAGCATGTTACGACCTATAGTTCAACGGGTTTGAGTGCGAAATTGTTTCAATCGGGAATCTGATATGACTAGGCCTTTGATATACGAAAGGAATAGTAAGGAAGGAAAAACGCCCTTTGTTGTTCAGCCCTCTTATCGGAAATGTTTGAGCGCTGCATAAAACTTTTCTTATAAAAGGACGTGAAGACTTCCAGTGAAGGAAAGAAAGTTGTCATGGAGAAGGTCGATTCCCAAAAATGCATGGTGATGTTGCTGGTTTTTAAGGAAGAAAAACGTGTTAACCAACACGAAGGTTTGAGAACGTTTTTAGACTTTTCGTAGCATCAGCAGCATTAGTAATAAATTCAGACATTTATTTAGTATTAAATTCTCTTTTGTTCATAGCATTTTATGAATAAATTGGACTCGGAAGGAAGGAAAAACTGGTTGATTTGATTTCTAATGTTAAAAGGACAAACGGTCTGTTTGGAAGTCAACGGAAGGAAGGAAAAACGAAAGGAATCGCTCTTAAGGGTCGCTCGGAAGGAAGGAAAAACGAAAGGAATTGTCGGAAGGAAGGAAAAACGAAAGGAATGTCGGTCGGAAGGAATGACGTGCCAAACGGAAGGATGGAAAAACGAAAGGAATAACGAAGGAAGGAAAAACTAAAGGAATAACGGAAGGAAGGAAAAACGAAAAATAACGCAAGGCAAGGAATCGGAAGGAAGGAAAAACTGTTGAATAAGGAACAGTTATATATATATATATAAAGGAATAAAGGAAGGAAAAACGAAAGGAACGATATAAAAACGATAGGAAGAAAAACGGAAGGAAGGATAAACGAAGGAATAACGGAAGGAAGGAAAAACGAAAGGAAGAACGGAAGGAAGGAAAAACGAAGGAAGAACGGAAGGAAGGAAAAACGAAAGGAAGGAAGGAAGGAAAAACGAAGTTCAACGGAAGGGAAAAACGAAAGGAAGATGAAGGAAGGACAAACGAAGGAAGAACGGAAGGAGAAAACCCAAGAAGAACTCCAAAGACGAAGGAAGAAGGAAGGAAGGAACGAAAGGAAGAACGAAAAGAAAAACGAAGGAAGAACGGAACGGAAAGGAAGAAAAGGAAGAAAAACGGGAAGAACGGAAGGAAGGAAAAACGAAAGGAAGAACGGAAGGAAGGAAAAACGAACAAAAAAAGGAAGAACGAAAGGAAGAACGGAAGGAAGGAAAAACGAAAGGAAGAACGGAAGGAAGGAAGAAGGAAGGAAAAACAAAAGAAAGGAAGCGAAAGAAACGAAAGAAGGAGAGAGCGTTCAGAAAGATGGAAAAAGGAATTGATGGATCTATAGTGATTCTAAGATGCAGTGAAAAGTGGTTCCTATAATAAAGGGTGATGATGTTGTTGTGTGCGTTGTAGTTGTGGTCGTCTCTGAAACCTGATTGTCTTCTAACGAGTAGAATTTCCAAACAATGGACTGAGATCGGATTTCAAGGATCGGATCCGATGACAGACTTCCGTGGGATGGGAATATTGGCGCTACATAATCTAGTGTAAGCAATGTTCATGTTACAATGCGATACTTAAATTGATGTAGGATGTAAACGCGATGCAAATTTCCTATCATCCGATCTCAGTTGACAGTCAACAGTCAAGTGGCTGCATGGGGCGCGGTGGTGTAGGGGTATGTTCGATGCCTTGCAGCCGAAGGGTTGCTTCGAATCTCTATGTTCGGTGCCTTGCAGCCGGAGGGTTGCGGGCTCGAATCCACCTTAACCGCCGCGTAGGGACCCTGGGCAAGTCCTTCACTCGCAATTGCTCATGCGCTTCGGCGTGAAACTATTCAGTGTCCGCGCTGTGGTCGGGAGCGCCTAGTAGAAGTCTTGAAGGGGCGCTATATATCTGAAATGAATGAATGAATGAATTTAGATCGCGCTCTTCCTCTTAGGTTTAGACCTACTTGTGTTTCTACTTGGCTGATATATATATATATATATATATATATATTACGACTACGACGATAACGTTATACTCATAGAATCACAGTCACAGTTTGCGATTATCAGTGGCGTAACGAAGGGGCAGAGGAGGGGGGGGGCAACTGCCCCCGGGCGCAGCACAAGGGCGCGCAAAAATAGCTTTCAATGGTAGACACTAGACAGTACTATGACAAGAACGATTAAAAGTCAACAAGAAAATGAAAAAGGGGCGCAGTCATCAACTCTTGTTCCTGGACGCTGAAACCCTTCGTTACGCCACTGGCGATTATAGCCTATATATACACTTACTTATACATGTATGACACTTTTAGATAAACAGTATAGGCACTCTGGGATATATATTGCATATATTTGTATACATATATAGTATATATATATGAATACAATAATTTATGTATATATGCATATATATATATCCCCAGAGTGCCTATGCTATATATTGTATATATAGTATATATATACTATAATATAATGTATACATTCTATAGCATTACGTTGTCCTTATCTAAAAGTGTCATACGTGTAGGATATTCATTATAATCGCAAATATAGTGCCTCTTCAAGATATCTATCAGAGTAGCTCTATAGGCCTATAATGTCGTCGTAGTCGATTACTAAGCAAAACAATGGAATCAGAATTCTGGCGGGCCCACGACACGTGGAACGACCAACGGATTAAGGCTCAAGATGGCATGGCAATACATATAGGCCTACAAATCGGTGCTTTGTCGTAAGACATGTAACTGATTTCATAGACCATATATCGGAATTCTTTCGTAGACAACATGCACTTTTGCGTGGTGCTTTGGTACGACCCAGTTATTCAGCTATAGCATACCCAGTTATTCGCCCATTATCGCATATCGTTTCAGCGTTATTAATTAATGTCAACGTTAATCTGTAGCCTATAGTTCCCACATATATTATTAGAATTTAAGTGCAAAATAAGCATAAAACAACGAGAAACAACATTTATAAAGGAAGAAACATAAATAAATAAATAAGAACCTAAAGCTTGTATTGGAAATATTTGGTTAATTTCCTTTTTGAGTTGAGTAGCATTTCGAATGGTCGTTTGTTGTGATAAACCCATTCTAAATAACAAATTCTCTTGCGAAGTTGTCATTTGACGCATTATACAACCTTTCCGTATTAAAATACACCCTTTCCGTAAACTTAAAGGCAACGTACTTCTGTAGTTTCATTTAGGACAATGAACACGGTATATAGGCTATAATGGACGATTGTGTGACCGTGCGCGGCGTTCAAAATTGTGTGATTATAATAATAATAATAATAATAATAAAACGATAGATTACCAAAGTATTTGATGCGTTGATTGTTCTGTAGTGATAGAAGCGCCGCATGAACAACTGATGGTTTGAGTTATTTTTATGAACACATAGTGGACTGACAAATTGTCAAATGACTGTCTAGCTGAAGTACGGTAGTTGTTTAGACATGACTACAACGAGCGAGCGTGTAAATGTCATGCGTTGAGCTGCATGGTGTATGCATAGAATGAGTGCGCTTTTAAGGTGGATTCTGATGGGCTTTCTCTTGTTCAGAAAAGCCGTGAACCCCGGATATAAGGGCGCAACACTTATACCCGGGGACCGTGAGAAAAGCCAAACACAACTCGAGTAGACAGACTGCCATTGGGGAGGGGGAGTTGGGTGAGGGTGGAGAAAGGGGAGTGACGTGGACGATGACAATGACTCTGCATTGTCTTTCTATGGCCAGATGTCGGTTAATTGTGCCTCGAGGGGAACAAACATTCGACTGCATTGTTTTGTCAGCTTATGACATAAATTATCACCTCGGTTTCTGTCCATTTGTCTCTTCTGTTAATTGTTATTATTTTTTCTATCCGTCTATCCCTTTGTTTCTCATTCTTCTGTCGCTGTTCTTGTTCTTTCTTTCCATCCTATTGTCTGCTATCTCCCTTTGCTCATCGGTAAGTGTTTTCGTTCTGTCCCAGGCCTTTATTGCCTGTATGTCATTGCTCAATCTGAACTGTCTGTCTCTTAGTCTCTGCACTGAGTTACTGACAGTGTCTGTAACTCAGTCTGTCTCTGTCTCAGTCTCAGTCTATGTCTCTGTCTCAGTCTCTGCCTGCATGTCTATCTGTCTATCTGTTTCTGTCTGTCTGTCTCCATTCTGTCTCTCTCTGTCTGTCTATCTGTTTGTCTGTCTCTGTCTGTCTGTCTTTCTGTCTCTCGTGACAATTGTTCAGCTGACTTCGATGGGTCACTGAATTGTATATTATATTATAGGTCTATTAATATTTCTGTTATTACTATTTCAGATATTTTGCTACGCATTATAACAGCCTCGCTCAACAACTCATGAAAAATTCCTATCACAAAGAATTTGGGTAAGAAATCTGCCAACAGATCTCATTTGATTCAACGCATGACACGTCAGTTATAAATTGTCGGGTAGGGTTTACTAAGAAAATGCAATCTAAGATACAGTAAGGTAATTAATTAATGCAATTGAAGCAAAGTTTAGATAATGTTTTTTAAAGAAACGTAAGGTAAGTAATATAATGTAAGGTAATATAAGATAAGATAATATGACTTAGAGTAAAGTAAGATGAAAATACACTTCATACGACTATAATGTAATGTAAGGTATCTCCTGATTGCTACTTAATTTTCTTGTAAGCGAGTTTCTACAAGGCTTCAATGAGTTGTAGACTGAAGCACATCGCTGGCCATTTAGCGACCGATTTCTTTAGATTAACAGCAGTTGTCGTTTGGATTCTGAAGTTCCTTTGAAACTGGAAAATATTTTCCGTCGATTGTGTAGTGAAGGTTAATTTTCCGTTTGATTTTCGACAGCTATTCATTGGCGATTGTGGCCATCAATCTGACTGGTCTGACTCACCATCTGCTGACCAGTGGTCATCTGAAGAACCATTTCTACAACTGCGTTCCTGGTCAGCCACATATAGATGACCTACATAAAGTCTTTGGTAAGACCGACTGAACCTCTGCTTTTGTGCTAAAATCGGTTGAAAATTTTATTTCTTTATAAATGGTTTCCATTTAGGCCCTATTTTAATTATCGGCCTACTTCATTATTCGCTTTGGTTCAACAGTTTTGATAGTCAGAATACTTTTTATAGTGCTTTGATGTTGTCATTTGTGCGATTATTGTGCTTTTGTGACCTTTAGGGGATTATAATTATAAACTAAATTAACATAAATTCTGTGTATGAAATGAAACATTTCCAATGTTTCTTGCTTGGTACTTTGTGCACTTGAATTGGTTGAACTGAGGAGACTGGATTGTAAGGTACGAGATATTGGGGCGGCGCATTGTAACTGTGTCTAATGGGTTTTTTCTGTGTTAGTTTATCTACTGTACGAATTCGACAAATTCTGGTTTACGGAGAAACCAGCGGACGTCATGCAGTTCAACGTCATCAAAGAAAAGTTCCAGAAGCAGATCATTCGACGCCTGCGTCACAAGGATAGCACACTGACCTTCAACAGCGCCACTCCTAGAGGATCCCAGTCCATCGATCTCGCTAAATGAATACCAACTGTTGAAATTAGTCATCGGATCGAATTCAGTCTGTTTCCGTGTAAATGCTTGCAGCTGAAATTGGAGTCAGAAAAGGAAGAGCTCGCGAAAGATGACGCGACGCTTCCAGCGCTTCCTTCGTGGGCGACGGTCGAGAGAACTGTGGCAAAACGAACTGGCCGATAAGGGACCAGGAATTAAGGCAGCTATATAAGAATCGATGTAGACTGATAGGATAAATAGGCAGGAAAGAAAACGAGATAGACGCCTGTCTGCTCAAATAGAGACAAAATCCACTCAAGACATGCATTCAATTAGGATGAGATTATTAGATTGTAATTGATTGTTGTTCGATTGATTGCAAACGAATGAAGACAATGGTTCTGCTATGGATGAGGAGGATCTGATGTGATTCTCGTTTTCTTTCGATTGATTAGCTGACCGTTCAAACGACTTAATTATTCAAACACTCTTGAGATGTGATTCGCCGAATATTCTAAGAGATTATATGTCCTAATTTATTGAATGATGATGATGCCTTATACCCTGACCAATTAATTAATTCATTATCATTTGAAAGGCAGATTAACTAATGACTGCAAACAGGGCGGAGACGAGAAAGACGCAGAAGAGAAGAAACAGTGGACAACCAGAGAAAAGGATCAAACACAAAATAGTTTACTTTTAGGTCTTTTAGTTACGTCGTATAATTTAATTGCTCGTTAAAGATCTCTGTTCTTTATTATTGTTCTGTCAACGTCGAAGTCCGTTCAATGTCTTAAGCCATCGATCACGAGAAGGCAAACTTTGTCAATTCGTTTTATTGACTTTATTCACCGTCTCCTCTTCTCATATAGGTCTACAGAGCAAGTACTCATTTTTAGTCGGGTCCACTGGTGTCTCTGTCAGTGGAACAGAAATGTTTAAAAATAATATATTGATTTGATGTTCGACCTCCGAATTGACAGTCGACGGGACTAACCACTAGACTATTGTGCCACTAAAAGTTGTATGACTCCATGGAAACACTTTACCCGAGAAGATACAATCATTCGTTGTGAACGTTAACTGTAAGAGGCAATAATGTCTGGGCAAAGGCCAAACTGACTTCGTTATTGTAAGTTGGTGCACGTCTTTTGCTAATTTAAAGAATATTGTAATACATGTATAATTACACTGTATAGCCACACATTGTTCTCAGAGTGTGGATTCTACTATTTCATGTCTTATAATTTAATAATAGGCGCTTATTCTGACTTGATGTGTCATTTATTATACACATTCAATTTTACATAACTTTTAAAGCTTTATATTTAAGTACTTTACTTAATTTGTGATAGTTTTACGTCATCGAAGATTATTGCATAGACCATGCAGTCTGTTTTCAACTGTTGTCGTTATATCTTTCTACTTGGAGCTTCTGACTAATATTCTGATGGCTAAAAGCGAACAACTACCTATCCGAGATTTAACGTATACATTGATCATGTACTTATATCGGTCTGTATCTGTCTGCCTTTCTGACTGTTTAGCTGTCTGTCTGTTTGTCTTTCTGGCTACCTATCACATTCATGATTACAGACAGACAAATAAATAGATTTAAATATTGAACTGTTTAGCCATAGAGTGTCATAGAGCCATGGAGAGCCATCTGTTTGTCTGTCTGTAACCATGAATATAATCAAATTTGGAAATGTCTCAGCAAGCCATGTACGCAGCCTTTGAGCTGCCCAGTCCAGTCTTCCCGACGGAGGCTAATTTCCCAATTACCCGTGGGAATGTTAAGAAGAAGAAGAGCCTGTGTTGTATTGGCTGTGTTTGATTGTGGTGTTACACTGCAGTCGTCTCCTCTGAATAGCTTTTCTTCTCTTGTCAGGTGTGTTGCTTAAATAAACCTATTATGAAAATAATACAGTTGATGAGTGATCCTCAAGAGTTCACAGTGTGTTATTCACAATGATCTCATTACAGCAGATAATGGACGACATTGTTCTTATAAGATCCCGATTTTTCACTTCGGCACAAGAGGTGATGATCAGCTGAGATTAGATGACGAGTGGTGATAAGAATAGCGAAGTTTGGCCTCATTCTGATCTCAAAGCGTGACAAAGTGTACGCCTTCTTTACACAGAAGAAGAAAGTATCGAGTACAAAGCTGTACTTATGATGCGCAACCGTTTGGATTGGTTGTGCTTCGGTTGGGCATCATGTACTAGGCCTACATGTATATGTCTCCTTACTTACTTACTGATGGCTGATCACTTTGGTCTGTCGCTTAGTTAAAAACTCACAGCCATTGTCTACTGTATGCCTTTTAGATTTAAATATTAACTGATACGTTACTGTTTAATGAGCCACGAGAAGAGATTATTATTTTGGATTAGACATAAAAATGCACAGTAACAGAATTGAGTCTGCGGACGATCATGATCGTATCTCTGCCGTTTGAGACTGGATTGACTAACGTACTTTTCTCACTGGCTTCTCATGTCTATGAGGACGATTTAATGTTCTGATGAACCATGTAGATATTTACAGCAGCGCAACAGAAATTTAGTGAAGACAATTAACTGATATTGAGTTCATATAGAAATTATACCATTATATTTGTTCATCGATTGTGTTGTTTCCACTCGAGTGATTCCTAGTTATTTGACAATAGAAGGAATCTGTGATGCGAGTGAGCAAAATCGTACATACACCATCCGGTCTAATCTAATCTAATCTACCTACTTCTATAGCGCCGTCATCATAATACACAAGACATAAATCTGTCGTCATTTCAGTCGTTGTCTAGCGCGACATACAGTAAGTTGATCCAGCTGGATTAGGAAAGGCAGACGTAAGTTATGTCGTCATTAGTCTTACGAAGAGATTTTACTTTGGAGAAGACGTGGAAGTAATGGGATTGGCCAAAGTGAAGGACAAAATTCATCTGTTCTGTTAGAAATACCAGACTATGTGGACAAGCGACCATTCACTCAGTCTTGTGCAGGCTTTGAACATAGAAGAGATGGAGTTGGCTATCCCAATTGGGATGTCGGATGCAGTGAGACAGATATGTATGTGACCGATGAAAGAGGCACAGGTGCGACTGGAAGATCAGAACATACACTTTCGAAGTCACCAGATGGCAGTCGACTGGAGTCTGTCAGTGTCCAGCGACGGTCCTGTGCTGCTGCTGATGGTCAGAAAGGGTCATCCAATGTCCAGTCTAGAAATCTGTGAACCAGATGCTGACCATCGACAGACGATTCAGCTGCGATAGACATTCAGGGAGCGCATTGTCAGGTGATAGTAAACAGACGGAGGACGACGTATGGGTCGTAAGTGAACTGACCAGAAATGAACAGTTCGTCGTATCCGTCGTTTCATTGCCAGAGATGAAACAGAGCATCTCAGTCATCCACGTCATCTGTCGCTCGATGATCGGATGATCGAGTGATAGATGACAGATGGAGGAACGGACGGTGTCATCATCCTCTTCGATGATTCCAATCTCAACTGGAGTCGAGTCCTTCTGTCCTCAGACGATGACAAGAAAACCAAGCTCATCACGTGGCAGAAAGTCAGCTGATTGTCAGAGGTCTTCATAAGGAGAAGAAGTTGCTCTTTTTACTTTGAATCAGAAATAAATGATCATTCGATCTAGTATAGGCCTGAATATACCAGTGGATGATCGGCCTCACTCCGACTGTTTCTAGTGACACACCGTCCGCAAAACATTCCAACAAACAGTATGATGCTACATGTACATGTACTCTGCAGTTGCTCAAATCTGTCAAGGTCTCGCAACGATAGCAGTGACAGCGATTTCTTCTACGTAAATTCACCACACGATTTTCTGCCGATTCATTAGATTAGCTAAAGTAGTAAGACGGCTCTTGCATCTGTGGAGAGCATGGTGCCTCGGATAAGTTTCGTTTAAGCCTCATAATAGGGTGTTCCTATCCCTAGGCTAATGGAGAATTTTCCTGCAATACTGTTCTTATTCTCCAACGAACCATTCAGAAGCCTATAATGAGACTCAGCCAAAATATTTGAAGGATTAAACAACATTTAGGACTTTTTAAATCCAGTTGAAATTCTGTAAAAGTGCTCTTTCGTTTCAACCAATTATTTCTAAATTATTCATTGTAAAATTTTGACAAATCAGCCGATGTTTTAAGACTTCCTGGATGATTTGTTTTACATGGTGCTCCAGAATAAAAATCAAGCAAGACCATTCATTTTCTGGAGGTGCAGCGAGTGAAAGGTCGGAGAGCAACGAAACCTGTGCACAAGTTCTCAGTTGTTTTCACAAATGACAAATCTGCAATGTTTGAAATTGTTTAATCTTTGATTTATTTCACCTAAAAAACCGAGGCAATATCAAAATTCTATAGTTCAGGTGCCGACCTGGGTAAGGACCACTGGCTCCTCACCCACTGTACCATCCGTAATCACCAGATGGCACCACCGGCCGATCTGTATATATATATATACAGAAGCGGTGAACGTGACACTCATGCGTAAGGAAAAATGCGTGACGAAGCGCAAAGCATCTGCAGCAAATTATTCAGTGGAGATAAAAGAAGCAGTTGTAACATCATCAGTTCCGACTATTTACCTCAAGAGCTGATATTCAGGAAGGTGATGATTATGATGATGGATCTTCGTCGGACAGCAGCTGTGTTATCTTGTCATCTGATCCTGAGGAAGAACCGTGAACTTAAAAGCCGAGAGTGATGAGCACAGTGAATATGATCACTCCTGAAGTGGCTGCGGCACTATATCGGACCAATGCAAGTGACAGGAAGGCTGCTCAAATATTTCTGCAATGGGTTCATCAGGACAGGTCCAGCATGGTCCAGAAGATGCCGTCATTAGCCGAAGTGCCATATATGGAGAGCACAAATCGTGAAGCTTTAATTCAGTACAGAGGTGAAGGCAGCCTTCGACCCTTTGCTGTCGCAGTATTGCATTGGGATGGCAAAATTATGGAGGACTGGACTACACAAGAACCGGAAGAGAAAGCGTCCTGTTCTGCAGATCTCTGGACCAGAATAAGAAGTGAAGCTGTTCCATGTCTGTCCCGAAGCTTCTCGACGGAACAGCAGTTACAATGTCAGCTGCAGTGATTGACAGCATGGATGAGTTTGAATTAAGGGATCGTTCAAGGATATGCACTTCCATAGCACTTCTTAAAGCACTGGAACAAAAGGTGGAGTTTGCTTTCTGTTATAGATAGAAATACTGAAAGGCTGCTCGCATATTTTCTGCAATGGCTTCATCAAGGCAGTTCCAGAATGATACAGAGGATGCCGTCATTAGTCCATTGGTCTCGTTGGTCGGGAGCCCCTACATTTAGCATGCCGTCATCACATCTCAGAGATCATGCTGAAGAAGGTGTTTAGCATCCATTATGTCTCCAAGTATCCAGAAATAAAATTTTTGGACCATTGCTAGCGTCAATTATATCAATCTTCATTTCCAAAGCCCTTGTGGTTGAGAATATGGCTTCCATTATCGCTCCATGGAAAGACAGTGTCATAGAGTGTGAAGTAGCTCAGCTGGAAACATTCCAAGCACCAGGTGACTACGCTACAGTGAACTGCTGGAGCTGTCGATTATTTTATTTGGTCGAAAGTCTCCCAATGGAGTCCATTTCCGATATCCAGGAGCAATTCACCGTGACCAGAGCCATTTACTCCATGAAGATGTGGCTATTCCCCAGATAGTAGGAACCATTGAAGCTATAGGATTCTCCGGATGATTGTAAGACTTTTTCAGAGAGGGACGATAAGTTCGTAGGTTGGACTGGATAATTACCCTAATTCTGGAAAGTTTATTCACTGCACCTGGATGATCTGGTAGTACCAGTCCTAAGCCTAGAGAAAGAAGGAGGGCGACGCTAATCATCGTTGTTACGACACAATATCGTTAGAGAGAAAATCAGTCTAAGTGGAAGCCAAGCGACAAAGAGGAACGGTTGGATGAGAGTACCTAGACTACTCAGCTATCAACAGTGCTGATGCGTAGCTGTCTGGTTGGTTGTGATCACTTTATCTTAGAAAGCTTTCTAATTCAGTGTCATCCTTACCTGGTCACAGATCTCTTTTCTCTGCATCAAATAGTTATCTAATTGTTCCTCTGTTCACTGTCGCCCCTCGAGTGTTCGGAACAGCATCCGCGTTTAATCGGCGTTCTCAGCTCCTTCACCTTCTAGTCCTCCATATTTCAATGTATTCGACCCATGCATGGTCCTCTAAATTTATCATAAGGTCAGAAGTAATCTGATTCTTTGAAATGGCGCAATATAAGTATGCATTCACACAGTTACTTGCTTATGATGAGCTTATTTCAAATCCTCAGCACTTATAAAATACACAATTTGTTAATGACTGATAATATTTTAACAGCCTGGTCATACATACATGCGTATACATACTCCATACACGAATGTATGTATGCATGTTTGCAGGTATCTGCGTATCTTAGTATGTCTTAGAGGCATGAAGATATCATGAAGACCATTGTATTGTATTGTATTGTATCTATCAATTTATATATAGCGCCTCTCGCAGTGCACGCCAATCAGAGGCGCTATCTGTGTATTTATGTGCTGCTGCTGCTGCTGCTAATCGAATTGATCTGGAGCGCCATTGTTTTAATTCGAACAGACAATTTATGTTTAGAAATTACTCAATGAATCGCCGAAGCAATTGAATGGGTCAGTTGCTGGATGTGTATGATAATGAGATAAACAGATAATATGAGTGAATGGGGTGAGGGATTTAATTGGTTTGATGCTTGTTGGTTGGTAATAAATGGGGTTGAGATAGAATGTCAGCAAAGCAAGGCTTAGATCCTGTATGAGGAAATTGGGTCCAATGACAGTCCAAATACGTTCAGGATGTAGATCGAAATGAGAACGCCATCAAGAGGTCACGTGAACGCGGCGCAAGGCTCTATAGGCAAAGGCCTTCATAGTCTATGCAAATGGACCTATATATATATATATATATATATATATATATATATAGGCTAAAGGCTGATTTCAGCTGCTAAAGGTCAAAAGCTTAGTGCAGGTCAGGCAAGGCTAATTAGTTTTCACCAGCTGTCAAAGCCGTGACTTAAATCCATGGAATCTTTCTGTTTCCTCGGAGTCCATGGAATATAGTTATTGCTGCTAGAGGCGCAATATAAATGTCCAGATACAATCTAGGGATGTTTAGCCTCCGTGCCTATAACCTCATTTGCAAGCTTAATGGTGTAATTTTCCACGCTCATAATATTAAGACTTATGTCGACACAGCCAAGGTTTATTAATAACTGGGCCTCAGTCGCCATCTTAAATGTATTAAATGACAAATGTTGTAGTTTGTCTCATAACAACTTGGAACAGTGATGAAATCATGCCAGGTGTATAGGCCTACTCAGTGCATGATCTAGGCCTATAGGCCTACAACTATGAGTGACTAATTTCCAAAACACGGCTAATTGGCAGAGTGGTGTAAGAGAAGGTGAAGATGCGGTGAGGTAATGCGATCGTTCAGTTCTACTGTGCCTCTCAACAATAGTCTTCATTGTCGGAATCCGGAAGGGTATTTCCTTACAGGTTACACAGCTTAACAACGATTTATGGATTCGATCCCGGAACGCAGAGGTTGAAAGCAGATACATTATATGGATTTTGAAGGGCGCTATATAAATGCTGTTAATGAATTTGTCGTCGTTCACTGTTGCACCAGTAAGACTTACTGGTGAAACGGTGAACGGTAGACATTATTGCATAATAATGGATAAAACCAGTAATTATTTTATTACGTTACCAACAGATCAGTGATTATGATTAAACCTGGTAAATACTTTCAACCGTCGTAATATCATAGAGATCTTAAATAGCATTATGAGCAGCTGTGTGTTGATCATCTCCACGTTTCTCGGCATAAAGCGAGGTTATTGTTTGGATTATTTAATCAAATCTCAATGGACCTAACTTATTATTATGTCTGCATTTATGAAGTTACGCTATCTTACGACTAAGCATCAATCGATGGCGCTGAACAATTATTGTGAGTGAAGGAATCCTTGCTCAAGGTCCCTACACAGTAACACAGTAACCGTCTCAGGAGAGCAGAATCGAACCCGTACTCCTCTACGTGTTTTAGGGTCAAGGCTCTAACCAATAGGATACCGCGTTCCACCGTTATCACTTTTGTACATAAACAAATATAATGAAATACATATATACACATTAATAAAGTTTATAAATTCATATTCATGTTAGCATTATAATTATGTATTGTCATGGCATATGTGAAGTATGATTATACATAATTATATATGCAAAAAGTTATGATGAATGCATATTTGGTTTTTACTGCGCCTCAGTTTCGAAATTTCTTGACAGCGTGTGACTGAATTATTTGTTAATAGTAAATATGGAAGACAGAGAGAGAGAGATAACTTTGTTTGTACTGCTTCGTATAGACCCATGTCGATATGAACGTACATACACATGCACGCATTTAAAAACGACGTGTGCTTAAGACATGTAGATAACTGATCAAGTACAAAAACCTCTTTAATTTATCGGAAGGTCGACGACGTTGAGCAGAGAGTCTCGAGGGCTTCCTTCCACTGCAGCTGTCTGTGGTATACGTAAAAGTGCTTAAGTCTATTATATTACATAGATGTCCGTTGCAGATCAATGTATTGAGTTGGAGTTTACGTACTTATCATAGCATCGGTAGATTGGAGTTTGCAACATGGCCTCCATGGTTACTCAACTCACACTTAAGGCATTTCAGCTTTATCACCATAGCCTACAACGCATGGAGAAACGTTTTGAGCAAAGTAAATAGATAGCACGAATATAAATCGTATAAGAGATCGACACAAATCTTATAGGTCTAATGGTCTTTTTCTAAGTGGAAGTGGCGTAGTAGAATGACGTCGTCTTCGTGAAGACAACTGCAGCTAATTAATCAGGGAAGAAAGTTAGCTTTGAGGGTGCAGACGATGACTTGCTTCTGATGGAACAGACGAAAAGCACTTGGAACCACACTGAGACGACTGTCATTCATTTTGATATGTAGGAATCGAACCAGAGTTACGCAGATGGAAAGCCAACACCTGAACAGATTGTCTCTGATTATTCACCATAGGCTGCCTGTCTGTCTCTCATGGACTGATCTTCTGGATGTTGACCTGATTACGGCTTGGTTTTGGTGTGCCATCGGTTGATGCCTTGTGCATTAGACACCGGCACAATAGAAGTTACTAATTACAGTTACAGGAACAGACTGTGTACGAATCGATGTCTTAGTTTATCTCTTTGCAACAGTTGTTAATCTAGACAGGACTTAACACGATTGCATGCCAGGCATTACACCTAAGCGATAGACTGCACATAGCTATAACATAATTACGTGGCCTGCTACTCTGTAGGCTGCAGCTGTAGAGGCTTCGCAATGTCAGGTGGTATACATATCTACGACGGCCTCTATGCGTTTGCAACACTAATAAATTCGTCATGGAATGTATAGAGAGTGTTCACGTCTGTATCAGGAAGTTATAGAATGAGAAGACAGCGAATGTGATTATTTCCAGCTTAGTTCGCAATTTCTGTTCCTCGGTTACCATAATCTGTTTTTAATCAGGTAAGCTTTGTCGTTCAAGTGAACGCATGTCTAAACACGCGTAGTCTTAGTTCTATAATTCGACACGACATGAAGTCTGTGTGAGTACATGTACACGCATGGCCTCGTCATGCGCCCCTTTCACCGACAAGAATGGAGTTTGTAATGGGCTTAGAAGCAGAAAATACACAGCTAAACTTCGAACCAAAAAACTCGATTTAAATGAAGTTTACGGTAGAAATAATTGCACCGTGAACTGCAGGCAGATGTCCACACATTTGTGTGATCCTGGTGTTGATATGTTTATTTACGATGCTGTCATATCAGAGATGGTTGGCGTCATAACAGAACAATTTGCACAACAGTGTAATAAGCCATGGGGTCCAAGACGAGTGTAGGACATTGTCCCCCCTGGACATTGTCCCCCCGGACATTGTCCCCCTGGACATTGTCCCCCCAGGGTAGGACATTATCCCCCCTAGTCTAAGATATAATCGTATAATATTCTTGCGGAAATATGTATATGTATATGTGTATATATTTTTGTATATGTATGTGTAAGTATTGTATTGTATTTTTTTTGTATTGTATTTGAACACTTGTTATAGCGCCCCAACCAGATTTCCCATTCAGAGGCGCTCCCGACTACTGCGCGAACGCTGAATCGGAGTTTCACGCCGAAGCGCATGAGCAATTGCGAGTGAAGGACTTGCCCAGGGTCCCTACGCGGCGACTTTGAGGTGGATCCGAACCCGCAACCCTCCAGCTGCAAGGCACCGAACATACCCCTACACCACCGCGCCCCAGTTGAATTGTGATGTGTTGTATTGTGTGTTGTATTGTACTCCACGTTTATAATGCGACCGAGCCACCCGCAGTAAAGATCCGAGAAATTAATCTCTGATAATCCGACCCGACCGGGAAGCGAACCCGGGGCGCTGGCGCGGCGAGCGGGCACCAACCCACTCGGCGTAAGTATATATATATATATGCATATATATATAAGTATATACATATTTACATATGTATATATATATGGATATATATATATATTTGCATATGTAAATATGTTTGTATATATATTGATATATATATACATATTTGGATCTAAGTATATATATGTGTGTGTGTGTGCATATGCATATATACATATATACATTTATATATATGTATCTATATATATATACATATGTAAATATGTATATATATGGTTTCTCAGTGAGTTGTGACGTTTCGAAGTATATTGCAACAAAAAAGTATTTGGCGTCCGGGGTGCATGAACCCCACATAGTATGCGGCGGTTTAAGGGTTAAGTTTAGGCCTACACCTGAATGAAATAGCCAACAAAAACGGCAACTAAGGTTTATCAATGACATGCAGACTATAGGCTATTTACACAGAGGGGGGGAAAACAATGTCCGGGGGAATAATGTCCTACGCAAAAATTGGGGACAATGTCCAGGGGACAATGTCCGGGGACAATGTCCGGGGACAATGTCCAGGGGAGACAATGTCCGTTCCCCGTCCAAGACAGCTAAGTTGGCAGCCAGATACCCAACCAGAAACCCAAGATGGATGAATGGAGGTAGGCTTTCCTGTGCTCAAGCAGCGGTGTTGCGTGTTCTCCCATCCTCTGTAATGGAAATTAATATAGCATGCTATTCATGTAAGCTACAAATGTCTTAAATGACTATTGTCTTTCACTTCTTTCTCTTGGGTTTTCGTCTGTTTTCCTTTTTACTTCGTTTCTTCTGTCTTCGTTTTTCACAAGTGAGGCTAACATGAATCCTTTCCCAAAGAAGATCACAAAAGGTGTTCTGTAAATAGCCAGATACATACATACATGCATACATACATACATACATACATACATACATACATACAAAGTCATACATACATACATACACACATACATACATACATACATACAAAGTCATACTTACATACATACATACATACATACATACATACATACATACATACATACATACATACATACATACATCCCTCCCTCTGCAAATGGCATGGGCCATTTTCAATACATAAATATAGGTCTATATATTATATGTAAATAGATGCATATGCATATATGAATGTATAAGGGGAGGTCTATATTATATAGCCTATGCGTATGTGTACACGTATCTGCTTCAGTGAGCGCCATTACTTATTCAGTGACCCTGCTGTAACAACTGACATGAACCGCCTCATTGAGTTCAAGTTGGCCTCACCTGGCCTGGACCTAAAGCTATCTCTGTTGCTGGGCCTCCTCAAGTAGACCTCGCTTTGTCTGCCATGCTGCAGTTTAATAGCTAGACCTAAAGACCTTGTAGGCAATGGAGTATAGGTATCTGACGGTGTTCATGAGTAGGCCACTAGGCTCAGACTGGACTACCATTCGGTGCTTAGGCGTTCTACATATATAGAGAGAGATCTTGAAGGCCAGTAGGCCAATCATTATAATAAGAAAGGTAGGCTATGTATGCGACTGGTATCTCAGAGTTTTGCAGCGAAATAAATTTGAACATTTTAGTCATAATAATGATGATGACTATAATAACTATTATAACGACGACGACGACGACGACGACGATGATGATGATGATGATGATGATGATGATGATAATAATAATGATGATAATAATAATAATAATAATAATAATAATAATAATAATAATAATAATAACCACTATGGAGTCACTACCTATTCCAGCGGATCTACCACTGTTACCAGCAACCACTTTGATTTACTATTATTTAGAGCATATCTACTACTCAACTAAATGAGTATGTTAATCAGCGTATGTAAATGTGACCTCCTGCGCATGTGACCTTGTGACTCTGGTTCTCAGATGTAGAATTGAAAATGTCCAGATGACGAGAGTCATTTGCTGCAGTTGCAATCAATCCATTTGCGTATTGTATTGTATTGTATTTTCGTTTATTGATCTACTCTAGCTGTCATATTACGCAGCATAGTTACAAGAATTCATTCATAATAATACCACTAGTACTATAATGCTTGGCTACAGTAAAACGTGTTAAGGCTTAAAGAGTCATGCTGGGTCAGGTAGATAAGCTTGTTAATCAGCGTATGTAAATGTGACCTCTAATAAATGTTTTTAAACATCATGCGTGGAATGAAGTTTTTATCGTCTTTATTTGGGAGGACAAATGGATGTGGATCCATTTGCTAAGTCGTCTATCTGCTAAGTCTTATGACCTCATTGTCAGTTGACCTGATTGTTGACCTTCGTTATGGTCTGCCATTGGTTGACGCATTCTGCACAAGACAGAATTGGCGCTATATAAGCTATACTACAGGTAACTAATTAATAACTAATTGTCCAACTGCTCAATTAACGTCTACACTTCGACTGTTTCGAGTTTTATTTCGTGCTTTGGAATTACTTATCCCTGAGTGATGTCAATATTATTGTTGACTTAGCCTATAGGCCATAATGCGCTTTTACCTCATGGACGCATTGAAACCGTTACTCAATTTTAATTAATTTGTAGCGAAAGATTGGCATCTTTTCTTGCTTTTTTCACTGACCAACGCTGTTATACAGTAGGTTGTAGCTATATACTGACTGAAGATGCTAAGCTGTAGCTGTCCACTTTTACTAAGGATGTTCAGTTATAAACATAGGCCTCTACATAGATATAGGATAACAAATAGGCCTTCGCCTGTTTGGACATTATTCGGCCGATGTAACCGATTATCACTGTGCATCGTGTTGAAAGTGCTCATGCCACTTAGGCTTTAGTCACATAATCTATTTTGGGATCATAATCACACGCATGCACATCACACTCAGATGTTAATTTAGCCAATGTTGCCAGCATATGGCTGATGATATGCAAGAAATTTAAGTAAAGTATTTTGTAGGAAGTAACACAGAGACGCAACTGCGGATATGGAATTCGACTCATCTAGTTTTCTTACTTACTTACTTACTTACTTACTTACTTACTTACTTACTTAGATCAGAAAATACAAAACAGTTTTAGACGACAGTTAACCCAAAACTTCAGCAGTCGACAATGGTCCGTGTTGCATTGTCTAGATTCTAAAGTCTCTTCCTTGGCTCGAAAGATCTCGATATAGATTTCCTCAGAGACGTCGTTGGTGTAGGCGCCTTACATCAGAAGACAGTGTATAGGTCGATGGTTGAGTGTGTTGACAGACACGATTGAAGACAATCTAATGGGATCAGAAGTTCACTTAGTGCACTTCACCCACTGCCAATTTGAAAGGTCATCCATCGGATGTTTCCCATGATATCATCATCTGGCTCATCTAGATTTAGCATCTACACCCAATTCATGACATTCAGTTGCACTGAGGGCTAACACCCAAAACGACACATCATTTAGTACATCATCAATGGCATCAACCAGGATGCTGTCAGTTCTAGTTCCGTCTTCTCATGAGGACTGATGCGGCTGCTGCTGCTCTGTTTCATCCATCTTATCAGTGACTCATCATCATTTCCCATCTATGATTGATAGATGTCATTGCCACATAGCTCAGTTAATCAACATCAGCAACATTATCATCAGTCAACGGATTCTGACACCTGTTGTAGGTCGTGCATCTGCTGAGATCGAAGGAGAGGAAGCCGGTGAGGATCGTCCTATGCTTAACCTGTCAGCGCAGCGACTGATCGAGCCATGATCAACGACATAGCAGCTGAACATCGCTAACCAGCAGCCAAGCCACACATGGCTCAGAACAGCAGCGCCTCTTCTCCGCAGGTATCTAGCAATAATCATCAAATCAAATCACATTTATTGGAATCGATTCATTGATTGACGCATTCACAATGCACTATGTATAATACTATTATTATATAATTTACAGGTTATGCAAGTACTAATCAATGCCAGACGATGTCCTGTAATGTTGTGAAATATGGGTGTTCGTAATAATAGGATAGTTCGACTCTTGAGGAGAAGAAGCTAAAAGGCTTCTCTGGTCATCCTAACTCTAGTGAACACAAAGTGGTTAAACATAAGGGGAACGTGAATCAACACCGTAGCATATTAGAATTCGTAGTCATTGCAGAAGTAAAGGTATAAGTCTTTGAGGAAGTGTTCTTTATAGACCAGCTTGAAGGAGTCCAGTGAGTTTAGAGAACGGATGCCGGGGTCAATAGAATTCCATAGTTTGGGCATGCTATTCTAGTTCTAAATTGTCTACCATTAGTTTGCATAAGTTAGGGCTGAGATTATAACGTGATCTGGTATTATAACTATGAATGGAAGCTTTAATTCTAAGGTAATCAATAAAGATGCAAGGTAAGGTATGAGTCTTATGACGGTACATGAAGGTATAGCCAGTTGGAGTTTATATATTATTAAGTCAAAGATAGTTAATAGCCAACTCGCTACCACCATTGAGATGAAGTCATGTCAGGACCCATTTGTTGCTCTGGCCTTTGCTTTACTCGTTTCTGGCTCGTTGCATACATTTAAACATGCTTCATTTTGATTTGGATTGATGCATGTAAATCTGTTTCAAAAGCTATGGATTTTGCATTACCATAACGGTGCTGTAGAAGTAAACTCTGGCGCTGCATAAATGGCGTGGACTACTCCCCTTGCCATTAGAGGCGTATGTGCTATGATCCCCAACAGAGTCTGTGTCCTATCAGATAAAGTCGTCGTGGTTTCTGGCCGAAGCAGTGTGTCTTCCGGACAGGTCCCTTCTGGTCCAGGGTAGACTACCGGGTTGGATGTCCGTTTCGCTTAATTCTGACAAATGGGTGTCCCATCTTTTGCACCAGTGTTTGGAGTCCTGGATAGACCACGTGATCATGCCCACGTGGGAGAAAGTCTATATATAAACTAAGAACCCAAGAATTGCGGCATTCGATGTGGAAACCGTGTTCTGCTCGAAACGCTGCGTGGCTGGTCATATTCCCTCATGCAGAATGAGTATTTTCAATGGATTTCAGTATAAGGGTTTTACTTGTTTCCCGGTATGTTGTTCATTATGAGTTTCGTTTCTATTTCTTTATTATTGAATAGGGCCTATTCATTCACCTGTTAGCCTACTGAATTTCAAGTCATCCTTAAATCTTTGATCGAATATAGTTCCCTTCTTCTAAGAGTTAGCAATCCCGATGAAGTAATTTAATGAGTTACGAGATATCCTCGTCCACGTTTCATATTAAAGCGAATTATGTAACTGTAGCCTACGTCAAGTTCTTCTCACACTTCCAATAAATGTGATTTGATTTGATGAAGCCCATAATTATTGAATTACGACACAGTGAGGTGAGGCAACTCCTGCGGCCAAGTGTCACATAGTTTCTTGCCGCCGTAATATTAGTGAACATTGTTAGATGCTCTGATGTACGTGAATGTTGCACTATCTGAGATTGGGTGTAGTATTTTCAAATTAGAGAAACGAGATTCTTTGACCAGTTACTTTTATGATTAGCAAACAATCATTAACGCCAAAAACCGCGTTTCTATAAATATTATGAGAAAATTCAAGCTTTTGGACATCATGATGACTTGTACACATTCTATCACAGTAGAAATGCCACACGTGACACATCCCAGCGAACCGTTTATTATAGCGTGAAGCTTCAGGCTTCACCGTACACAGTTAGACATTGGGATCTCGATCTACATAAACAAGCTTTTCATGAAATATATCGATTAGCGTTTACCGATAACATTGGATATGCTTTGAAATTACTGCAAACTTGTCTACAAAACACCACGTCTTTAAGTTGCACTACAATATTTGCTGTCAATTTGGTCATAGGACTATTGGTCATACGGCCTACCGGTCATAGGTCACATGGGTCATAGGGTCTGTCGGTCAAAGGTCCTATCGGCGATGGAACTATCAAAAACTATCGAAGGCTAAAACAGAGAAGTTTTTAAAACCTGAACAACCATTTACTGGATCATTTACTGTGAAATACGTAATACGAAATAACGTCACAATACAGAACGCTAAGAGTCTGGAATTATCCTAATAAGTTTCTTGATTGGCACTGATTGTATTTGTCTAAAAACGACCAGTGTCCCCAATTGATGCCTTTTATACTTGAGTATCATACGGGTCAAACGTTTATTATTTCGACCGAACGCTAAGTTCTTTGAAGTGAGTACTGTTGATGCCTGTAAGTAATTATCCTAATAAGTTTCTTGATTGGCACTGATTGTATTTGTCTAAAAACGATGAATGTCTCTAATTGCAGCTTACGGGTCAAACGTTTATTATTTCGACCGAACGCTAAGAATGTCCATAACTAACGACTACTGTTGATGCCTGTAAGTTTATTATCGGCATATGACCTTGATTGGCACTGATGACCAATTGTCCATAAACCGATCGTCCTATGTCTCTAATCGTCCTGCTTATTTTGCGTTAATGTGTTAAGCTTAAAACTAAGAATGTCCATAACTAACGACTATGACCAAGTATGTCGGTTTATTAGCTGCATATGACCAATCGTCCTGTGACCAATCGTCCTATGACCAATCGTCTTAGAACCGAGCAGAGTTGATTAATTTGGACACTTGTCGACAATTTTGACTGTAGGCATGATAAGCTTAAACTAGCTTAAGCTAGCACGTCATTAAGATTATACAACGACTGTGTTTTAAAACTATTCTGTATGCCGTAAATCAACACTTGTGTTTTCGATTGTTATATTTTCCACCGTGAAATAGTCATGCAAAGAAATCGTGTGGCTCCAATGGATCTCTTACCAATTTGTGAATCAGTGCGAACGCATTTTAGAACATTTTAATCTAGGACAAACCCAGGCTAGCCCCTTCTGGTCGCTCAGCCCCACTGTAGCCACTTTTTGGGAAAACCTAGAGCCGCCATTATTAAACGAAGTGCAAAGCTCATGTGATAAATGGAAATGCCTCGTGGCAAGTAGGCCTAAATCAGTCGGCGATTTCGCATGGACAGTCTGTAATTGAGTAAAATAGAAGCAAATGGTGTAACAATATCATGAACTGCAACGAACGCTTAAGCAAGGGAAATTTGTCAGTATTTACTTCCTTCTTCAGGGTTAAAGTGCAGATCGTGTTTAGATTGGCAGCTAGTTCTATTCAGACATGGGTCACCCTGGTCTGCGCAATGCACGGCTGGGCTAAGGTTCAGCACATGTACATGTACACACATCTAAACAGCCTACCACAGCCTACTTAGGGGTCGTCCATTAATTATGTCAACAAATTTTAGGCAGTTTTGACCCCCTCCCCTTGTCAACAACTGTCAAACATTGACGGACCCCCTAAAAAATTATGTCAACAATCCCAGAACCCCCCACACAAAAAAGAAACACAATGGCTCAATACATGTAGAATCTTTTTTTTAAATTTGTTCACTAAAAAATGCAATCTCGAATTAAAAAATATGAGTTTAGTTTATTACCAGCTTCTTAGTAGTATTAAACATTAAGCAATTATACATTTTTAGCGTTACTTAATGTTTTCGCTACCAATTTGAAGGGACTGTGTTGATTCATTGGAAAAAATGTGTTGACGTCAAATTGTACCGAACCCGCTCGGGGCCGCTCCCCCTTATTAGACCTGGGAGTCACTTTGGTCAGCCAATCTGACCCCACTTGACCCTAAAGTGACTTGAGGTCGACTTGAAGTCGACAACTTGGAGTCAAAACGACTTGACCCGACTTGGCAGAAAAACAACCAACTTCCGACTTAAAGTCGACTTCTGACTTGGAAACTACATTACGATTACGTACGGCTAATAATACAAAAATGTCATGCCAATTTGCCTGGCAAGCATTAATTTCTTATACTAATGAGTAATGAGATCTCAACACCTGATGAATAAAATTGCTTATTAGGCCTATTTTAAGCTGTTTGTGTTTGTTCTTGAACAGATTTGTAATGCTTTAATGGGTTAACAGAAGAATCTGCAGCGGACCGCGGACTGGTTGCACTGAATGGCGTGTTATAATGACACAGTTTAATTCTGTTGTCATGATTATTTGGCCACTAACTTCATTCAAATAGCAATGCATGCGTATCATCCCACAGTACTACCTACCACTCACCGACAAATACGGGGACAATAAAGTCGATCATTGTCTAATACAACAATAAAGGTGTTCATACCCCGTACAATTGCATTATTCAAATCGACTGTAATCAGCAATTTCGAACCTTTCCCGCGCTATTAGTACGTGCTCAGTATACATTATACAAGCTATATTCAGTCAATGTTTACGTAAGACAAGCGGCACTGACCGCCCGCTCAACTAGATCATGTTTATACTTAATATTAGGCTATATTTACAGGTGTATTGTCATGACACAACCTAACACAGAATAGGTCTTTAAAACGCTTGTTCACACTAAAAACACTATACAACTGCTTAAACGCCATCGTGGCCTCACGGTCATTAGTGTGGCGAGATAAATTTAGATTTGTTTGTGTCCCAAGTCGGTTTAAGTCGACTTGTGTAGAAAACAACTTGAGGTCACTTTTCTGTACAAATTCGACTTGGGGTCAGTTGCGCTAAGCAGAAACGACTCGACTCGACTTGGGATGCCCAAGTCGACTGGGGTCGACTTATTGGGGTCGACTCCCAGGTCTACCCCTTATCAACAAGTGTCAAACTCTTTCTAACCCCCCCCCTATTTTGTTGACATAATTAATGGACGACCCCTTACGCACCGTATAGTAGGAATACAAATCTCATTAAAATACATTTTATTCGTAAGCGGCTAATTATATTCAGCAAACATAGCAGCTATCCATTATAGCAGGAAGATTGCATGGAAGTAGGCCTATAGAAACCATCAATGGTAACGGCATGGTTTTTGAGAGTGGGAGGATTGAGGTCTGCAACTCTGCATGCCCGATTCAAGAAGGCAAACAAGGGATATTTTGCTTTATGCCTCCAAAAGTTTCGACGACCTTCTAAGTCGTCAAAACTTAGCCGACTTTTTCGTGCTGATGCCGTCTTTTGAATAGCCTAATGTTTTCCCCGAAGATTCTGGTTTGAAATGATGAAATTCATGCTTAAACTCCACTGAAATTTAATCGTCAGCAAGGATGACAAAATGAATTATGTCGCTATATAGCATTAGAAATACCAAAAGTATAGGCTAATTATATTAAGAACAGCAGAGGACCTAATATTGATTCCTTCGAAACATCTCAACGAACTAAATCACCTGCACGTTCACAGCACAAACGTTTCTCGCTAGTTATGCAATCCAGAGCTTTTCAAACTGTGTGGTCCGCGGACCAACAGAGGAAAGCATTGTTATGTATGGATTCTGCAATTTCGGTTTGAATTTGCATGTTATAATAATAATAATAATAATAATAATAATAATAATAATAATAATAATAATAATAATAATAATAATAATAATAATAATAATAATAATAATAAATCTGATCGTAGAGGAACAATAACCGTTTTATAATAATAATAATAATAATAATAATAATAATAATAATAATAATAATAATAATAATAATAATAATAATAATAATAATAATAATAATAGTAATAATAATAATAATAATAATAATAATAATAATAATAATAATTATAATAATAATAATAATAATAATAATAATAATAATAATAATAATAATAATAATAATCATAATATTTATTCGTTAATGAAGAGCCTGACAAACGCACTGCGCTGTGCATGTATATGTTATGACGATTAAACAATTCACAACAACACAAATCACAGAAAACATAAATCAACAAAGTTGCAGTCATGCAAGGCGCAAGCTCATTGTACTTTTGCTGCCACCTAGGGAATGAAGGCATGAGCTAAACCCAGGGGCCTTACGGGAATCGACCCGGGTCCGTGAAAACTTCATGCAAGAGAGTTATCCTTTATACCTTAAACGTTGAATCGCCTGGGTAATATCCATAATGGCTAAATGCCAGAAGATTCTTGAATGACATAACGATCCATTAGCATAATTATAATATGCAATTTTTCAACATATTTTGAGAAACAAGATATAAGTTATATAGGTCTGTAGTTATTGTTTTCATCCTTTTCCCTAGATAGAATGACCTTTTAAAGCATCTGGAAAACTTCCAGTTTCAATTGAACAGTCTGTTATATTGCGGTTAAATGTAGGCCTATACCAGGCATGGGCAACTTCTTTTACAAGAGGGCCGCCCTAAGGTTTTAAGGGCAGCTCAGGGGCCGTATGCCAATCGCGAGCCAATTTTTGTAAATTCATTTGTCCTAGAAAATGAAACACTATTAATTTTATTCAAACTAAATATTACAGAATAGTGTGTGAATAACCGTTAAAGCAAATGAAGATAATTTTTATGTCGAAAATCTAATTATCCTAGTGACCTAATACATACATCAGTTATACACTAAAAATAAAAAACCCAAATATGTTTTATTCAGTTTTAAAAATACATAAAATAGGCCTACGACACAAATTCGGAAGGTTTGCTTTAATGTTCGAAGTGGCAATTCGAAGTTCATTGGAGAGATTGTCATCTGTTAGTCTGCATCTGTTTGTGCACTTTGTTAGTTTCATCTTTGAGAAGAACTGTTCACAAATATATGTGTACTGTGCATGAAAACAGTGCAACCAGTTTCAGGCTATGAAAATTTAAGTGATGGGTTAGAATCCTGAGAATTGTATACAGTTTGTAGGACTGAATCAGAGGTACCTCACGAAATATCCTTTCCAACTCACTGTTGCAATCGAGTTCAATCAATTCCACTTGCATGGAGTTTATTGCTGAATTGGCATCAATGGAAAATGGAGATCTAACCAATTTAAGTTAATGCGCCACGGGCCAAGGGGGGGCCGTACGCATTGGTTAACATCTGCACAGAGACCGAGAGGTACCGAGTTCGAGCCCCCGTTGGGCGGATATGCTTTGTAGGCTGCTATTAGCGCCGTTGTATTGCAAGCTGTCTGTTCTGTTAGTAGTTAAGATTTAAATTGCATAACATGTAAATGTACAGCGCAGTGCGTTTGTCAGGCGCTTAATAAAGAAAAAGATTATTATTATTATTATTATTATTATTATTATTATTATTATTATTATTATTATTATTATTATTATTAGTACATTGTAAATCAGCAAACCTGGACTGGAACTCTACTTTCAATACAGTTATATTTTGTTTTATGCACTTCTTGATATTTGCAGAATCAGTAAAACATGGAAAATGCACAGTATTGCCTTTTGATATTTGATTTCCCAGAGTAGCAACTTCGTTTGAAAAGTTCTGATAAGCTTAGATGGTTTCTAAAGTAGCGAAGCTACCCACTTGTGGTCTTGTTTCATGCAGAAAGTAGATTACATTGATGACTGAGTTGACTATAGACTAAAGGCCGGATTCTTAATAAATAAGAAACAGATGCTTTAATGTCGGTCTATGTACAGAAATTCATTTGTGTATGGCCGGATAAAAGGTTCCCAAACTAGGGCCGGATAAAAGGTCCCCAAAGTGCCAGGTACAGTGCTAATATAACAGACATGCCAAGGGCCGGTCCAAAGGTCCCCGGGGGCCGGATCCGGCCCGCGGGCCGCCAGTTGCCCATCCCTGGCCTATACATAGAGACGCTTTTGCTACAAATTTTGAAATGTGCGGATTAACACCATCAAAATCGTTGCTCTGAATAGTGCGCACTTCTGTAGGAATATGAATAATTTTATCTGGAATAGTTATTATGGAATAGATAAGAGAGGAAATCGGCGGATGATTGAGAAAGTTCTTAAACGAAGACTTGCGCATACCTGGATGTTACTGGATGTTTACAGCCAGCTTTGGTCTAGTTCTGTGAAATGTTCGGTAAAAAATTAATCTCTTCGCTCTAAGCGGCTTCTTGTGTCTGAATCGCATCTAATTTAAATAAGTTTATGCTGGACAATTTAGATTTCATCATTTTGATTCAATTGATATCATAAGTTCTTTCTGCTACTTTTCGTACTTGTTCAAAGTTGCTTTGCTACTTATACACTTTGATTCGTTAGCGTCAGTCGGGTCTTTATACTTTACGTGCAGAGGAGATTTTATTGTAAGATCAGACTAGAATGTTTGAAGTTGGGAAATTTGTTCTATTGCTAATTGACGACGAATATGCTTCGTCCCAGAGGCCTATTGCTGCTATTGTACAGCTTAGTTTGAAATCACATACATAAGTGAGAGGTCACAATGTAGTGTATAGGCAAGCGGTCCATTATGTCGTTGATTAATTGTTATTGCCTACTTCTGGTTGTCAAGACATCAGTTAGTGTCAGGCGATGTTCCCGATGTTGTAGCTCTTCAGGTCGAACGTATACAATGGTCGGGTTAAAGTGACGAGAACTAAAGTATTTAAAATTATGTGAAGGCTGATGTTCGTATAATTTAAAACCTCTTCACTAAGGTCCTCTGCCAAAGTGCTGCACATGTTGTAAATACGATAAGAGATCTTCAGGATCTTTATTGCTTCACCGTGTCCTTTCTTTCTGCTCCATTTCTCCAGTCTTCTCTGTATCTTTGAATCTATTTTTCTATCCCTCTGCCTGTCTCTTCCTGTTTCTCCCTTTGTCTCTTCCATTGTCTTTCTGAGTTCTTGTACTTCTGTTGACTATGGCCGTCTTCCAAACATTTTGTCTTCCGGTCTGACTCAGTGTCTTTCTCTCTATCTTGAGAATTTTCAGTCTGACACTTCCTGTTTCACTCCCTCGCTCTCCTCTCCATGTCTCTGTCTGTCTCTGTATGTGCCTTTTGTTTACTTTGTCATTGTCTATATGCCAAAGTTCAATTATGGTCGAGCAGAGGAAACCGAATGAGTTTATATTTGCTTTACACCGAACATCATTTTACTTAAGCAAAACATTTCTTTTCTAATTTGTAAACATCTGAGTTGTATCATGTTTCAGTCGACCAAATCGTACGAAGGAATCCTGAGAGTACGAAAGCCATTCTACAAAAAAGGTTAGAGACACATGCATTCAATGAACCCTTCGTATGTCACTAAAGGAGCTTTAAGTTCAAGTCTAGTCATTTCTGTTAACTGTTTGGTCTTCATAGTGGAACATTCAAACCATCGATCAACATTTTCCAAAACCTTTATACTAAAAAGCTTTAGTAGCTGTCGAGGGAGCTAAATGTGAAACTTTTGTATAAGCTACATACTAGTAGCATCCTGCTGACCTATTTTCCGATCGGTCAGTCGAGTGTATATGCAGATGGCTCAGCCACATATATAGCATATGATTTAACCCGAGGCAGAATATCTACTGGTAGGGATCGTGATCTGCGTCAATTGATCGGCCTGCATGTGTCGTGTCTACCCTCTGCCTGTCTTCTATATCTACTCTATGCATCATGTGCATTTGCCATTGCTAAAAACACTTAGTAACGTTTAATCTTTGTTCCTGTTTTGCTGGACACGTGTAAACGCAGAAGTTACGTGGTTCATCCTGTTATGCAAGCGACTGCAAAGCTAGATAAGTACCCGGGCAGAGCATCTCTGTTAATATTTGAACGTTCAGCCTAAAGTTAGTTATTCAGACGAGAGACATAATAGGGTCGTTCTCTGCTTATCTCTCTGAGGCTGGGCTCTGGTCGAACCGGAAGACAGATACTGGACGGCCATCGCAATAGTCTGTGTGTGCCTGATGAGTATCATGCTGAGCTGTTTGCATCCATCAGGTTCCAGTCGACGAGTGTCGTGCAAGGACCTTGGAAACGGCGACTGCGAAGGATGGCTGTGGAAGAAGAAGGAGAAGCCAGGATTCGTCTCCAGAGACTGGGCCAAGTTCTGGTTTACGCTGAAAGAGAAAAGCCTCTACTACTACAAGAACAGAGACGTGAGTCTTGTGTTGCTTTCAGACTAAGAAAGAGTCTACTGACGAACTGTGCTGGACTATCAGGTCAATGAAAACGGCGATGAAAAATTCTTCTTATCTCCTAAGTAGCCTATATCATCAGACTTATAAGCTATAAAGGAGATAAGATCTTTAGACGCCGTTTTCATTGTTTCATATAATGAAGTCGTTCTAGGACCGATTGACCGATTAGTTCTATCGCTTTCTCCCTCTGTCTATATCGCTCTGTCTGACTTTCTCTCTTTGTCCTCTGTTTCTCTCTGTTTCTTTCTGTTTCTCTCTGTTTCTCTCTGTTTCACTCTCTTTCTCTCCATGTCCAATAATTTATCTTTATTTCTTTTTCTCTCTTCCTCTCTTCCTATATCTGTCTCTATCTGTCTAATCTGTCTGTCTGTCTCTGTCTCTCTCTCTCTCTCTCTCTCTCTCTCTCTCTCTCTCTCTCTCTCTCTCTCTCTGTCTCTCTCTCTCACTCGGCCACTTTGAATGCTTTTATTACTGAGATATTTGTCCTTTGATGCATACGATCCAGTTACCCTTGATTGCATTTTTGTGGCTTACTGGGGCGTTAATGAGTGATGAGCGAATGAGTAATCGTGCAGCTAAAAAGGGTCAGTCGTGACCTATATGGCTTTGCTTGTTTCTTGTTTTAACTGAAGGACGAGATGGCACAGGGAATATTCCAAATGCCCGCATTCACAGTTTCTTACACCACCGATAAAGACTCATCTCGAAAATTGTAAGTTTTGCCATTATTCGAATTGATGATAAATAAATATTCATGAAGTTCTCGGACTGACCATAAATATAGGATTGTTGTAGCGCTCGAAATTTGGTCAATTTTTTCCAAGAAAATTTGGTGAGCGTAGAATAACCTGAATTGTGGCCTAGGACTTGATTTTTTCTACCATTGTTGTCTTATTTAGTAAATGTTCCACGATGATTATGGCTCAGTACCGAACTACCCATACATCTCAAGCATCCATATTCTGCTGTCAGTTTGTCAAACCACAAAAATTAAGCACAGAGCCCATATAATATAAACTCTATAGAGTCAAATCCACAGCTCGGTAACCAATAGAAGTGTTTTCCTAATATCAAATAAGAAAAAACAATAGCTATCAACACCAACAGCTGACTACTGTTGTCTGTTACTTCCTTATGCAAAATGCAGGCTAACCAGTCTCAAGAGGGAAGAGGAAGTTTTAATCTTCTAGTCTAAGTTCTAATGGAGCCAGATATTCAGCTGATGCTAATAACAGTCAGTTATTGATATTCACACCAGTCATTGGCTCTCTAACCAGTAATCTTGTAACTAGACAAAACCTGTTCTAGAAAGTCACCGATTCCATCATCGCCAACTTCCATACCGGTATACTGCTCCTTAGCGGCACCGAATTATTCATCATATCATCATCATTAATATGATCTTCATAAACTTCATGATCATCATCATCATCATCATCATAAGCAGTATCACCAGAAAAACGACAAAACCTTCTATTGCGATCGCTTATCAACATCACAATCGCCATAATCATCATCATCAGCAGCAGCAGCAGCAACAGCATCATCATCTTCGTCATCGTCATCGACTCATCATCAACAACAACAGCAACAACAACAACAATATTTCGTTGTCATCATCATTATTACTGTTGCAATTAAATGACGATGGGTTTTTCTTTTGTTCTGCTGTTCAGTGCATTTAAATTTTGTCACCAAAAACACGGAATATTTCTGTTTGCCTCAGAAAGAAAAGAAGACATGGTCAAGTACGTCGTCGTCGATTCTCTTCTTCGTTTCCTAAGCTTTCACCAGGTGGCAGTAGAGTCTGCGCCTTTTATGCAAAATTGTATTCTATCACCGAATCCCACACAATTGTATTGTATTGTATTTAAAAGATTTATAAAGTGGCTTTCACAGTGCACACCAATCAGAGGCGCTCCCAGTGCACTACATACAATGCACTACATGCAAGATTCGAAGTGGAAATAGATTACTGTTAAGTCCATAGACGTTTGTTGTGCGTCAGCTTATAGCAGAGACGAATTGAGGGAGATCTGTTTCCTCACATTATTCCTATAAAGACAACTTCTCTGTGTGTTTGATGATGTCTACATTTTATTTTTCAGATGGATGAATACGCTTCAGCTCGCTTGTCTTCCTGATTATAACCCGAAGCTGTTAGCTAAGATAGACTCCGTTACAGGTAACTAAGGCAACAGACAAATAAACCAGGTTTATCTTTGATTAGTTATTCAACTTATTTCTTGCTTTGAAAATGCAAAACTCAAAATTTCGCTGAAGCCACAGTCGTATTAATATACCGCAGATTGACAAGATCCAACTCAATCATTATGTTCATGATCTTCATCATCATCATCATCATCATCATCATCATCATCATCATTATCATTATAATCACCACCATCACCCTCGTCGACGTCATCACCATCATCATCATTATCACCAAAAGCGAGATCTTCATCATTTTCGCCAACATCATCATCATCACCAACATCGCCATATTTACCATCATCCTCATCCTCGTTTCTTCTTTTCATTGGGTTACAGTTAAGGTAGTTTTGATGATGATGCCACAGGATTCTTGTCAAGTTTCGATGTCATTCTGCTGTTGATCCTAATTATCATTGTTGCTCGTATGAAAGGCATCAGGACCAGCATCATCACAACAGCCTTCGCTGAGACAAATGCGAAGAGATAGATATGGCGAATAAGAAACGGGAGAGTGAAATTGAGAGTGAGTTTGGGATGGAGACTGGAAGGAAGATTGAGATGGAGAGGGTGAGAGGGAGAGGGAGACAACGGCGAAAGAGTACAGTTGCGAAGAGACGATTGCGAATATAGTAGTGGAGGAACGTGCCTGTGCATTTTTCTTCAGTCATTTCAAGTTGATGTAAAAGTTTCGTTTTCACTACCAATTTGAAGGTAATGGTCCGTAGATCAATATTCGTCCGAGGGGAAAGCATGCAGATATAAAATGAATTGTGGGAGCTCGAAAAACCCCTCTGGCCTATGGGAAATATGTGTATTTTTCCAGTCATTTCAAATAGATGCAAAAGTTTCTTTTTCAGTACCAATTTGAAGTTAATGGTCTATAGACCAATATTCGTCCGAGGGAAAAGTATTCAAATAAAAAAATAAGCGTGGGGGCTCGAAAAACCCCTCCAGCCTATGCAAAACATGTGTATTTAGCTCCAGTCACTTCCAGTAGATGCATAAGTTTCGTTTTTTCAGTACGAATTTGAAGGTAATGGTCTCTAGATCAATATTTGTCCGAGGGGAATGCATTCATATTAAAAAATGAAGCGTGGGGGTTCGAAACCCCCTCCGTCCTATGCGAAATATGTGGTTTTACTCCAGTCATTTCAAATAGATGCAAAAGTTTCTTTTTCAGTATCAATTTGAAGGTAATGGTCTATGGATCAATACTGGTCCGAGGGGAAAGCATTCAGATAAAAAATAAAGCGTGGGGGTTCGAAATCCCCCGGCCTATGATAAATATGTAAACTGTTGTAACTTTTGATTGGATGGTCCGATCTGAACAAATTTGGTATGTATGGATTCAGAATCATGAGTTGCAAGTGGTGTTAACATGCAGATTGCACATACAAGCGTGTATTGCATATAAAAGCGTGGGGGTTCTAAATCCCTTTTCCGGCCTATGCGAAATACGCGTATTTTGCTCCAGTCATTTCCAGCAGTTTCTATTTTTCAGTGCCAATTGGAAGGTAATGGTCTCTAGATCAATACTGGTCCGAGGGGAAAGCATTCAGATTAAAAATATGAAGCGTGGGGGTTCGAAATCCCCTCCGTCCTTTGCCAAATATGTGGAATTTACTCCAGTCATTTCAAATAGATGCAAAAGTTTCTTTTTAGTACCAATTTGAAGGTAATGGTCTATAGATCAATTATACTGGTCCGAGGGGAAAGCATTAAGATAAAAAAAATTAATCGTGGGGGGTTCGAAAGCCCCCGGCCTATGCAAATATGTAAACTATTGTAACTTTTGATTGGATGGTCCGATCTGGACATGTGTGGTATGTATGGATTCAGAATCAGGAGTTGCAAGTGATATTAACACATAGAAGTAGTGATGGTGCCAGTGTTGGGGCATATGCACAAAAAGAAGGTGTCATAAGAAAGTGGCTAATAAACCGGCAATAACAAATTGAACCTACATATAGTTAAGTATTGCATATTGTTCTTGTCCAGATACTTCGCACATGTATACTTGCAAAGACATGTGCATTTCAATTTCGCCTTCATGCACTTGCAGAGAGAGCAGGTACTTGTGCAAGTGCACTTCACATCCAGGTGGAATACATCCGTGGCGAGGGGCAGCGACGTCCATATGGGAAGCAGCTTGCCTTCCTCTTCCTTCCACCCATGATTAGTGGGGTTGTTCAAAGGCATCATGGACCTATGAGCTGTTGTCCATATGCTCGCTTGGAATACACTTCGTTTGAGATGTTGATCCAAAGCATCGGTTGTTCGGGGAATTCTCTCCACATCCCTATAGTCTTCTGTGAGAACACCTTCATTCGGACGAGGTCGACGTCAATGTCATCTTTGGAGTCATTGGAGTACAGCCCACAGACGAATCTCGCTGCCACTTCTTTCAGCCTTGGCGATGTTTGAAATGGAGTGTCGACGACAGTTGCCAATTCCTTCATGCATGAGTGATGGCACTTCGTGCATCAACTTTCAGTTATTAAAAGGATGTGTACATCACTGCAGGTGATGAAGTCCATCATGTAGGAAACAGTCCACCAATAAAGCCGTGTAACCATGAAGTAGCAGACACTCGTGTCCTTATACATCTCTTACACGCACTTCAAACATGGTCACTTGGGATGGTTCATGCCAGAGATACTGATGTTGTCATAATTCTTTTGAGTAATTTCCATCATATCAAGGCTCTGAATCCTGCTGCAGAAATCTGGATCTCCTTCAAAGCGGGAAAGACAACTAGAATGATCTCCCTCAACACTATCGCCTCAAACCATGGAGCGACAACGTGCAAAGCAATTACCCTCTTTCACGGGTTTACAGGATCAGACATCAGATCTTCGCTCAAGTTCAAAGGTAAGCGATAGCCTACTGCTGCAAGTTGATGCATGCAGTGCCACTCCTCATGCATGGAGGAATTTGCAACTGTCGTCGACACTCCATTTCAAACATCGCCATGGCTGAAAGAAGTGGCAGCGAGATTCGTCTGTAGGCTGTACTCCAATGACTCCAACGATGACATTGACGTCGACCTCGTCCGAATGAAGGTGTTCTCACAAAAGACTACTGATTTGGAGAGAATTCCCCGAGCAACCGATGCTTTGGATCAACATCTCAAAAGAAGTGTATTCCAAGCGAGCATATGGACAACAGCTCATAGGTCCATGATGCCTTTGAACAACCCCACTAATCATGGGTGGAAGGAAGAGGAAGGCAAGCTGCTTCCCATATGGACGTCGCTGCCCCTCGCCATGGATGTATTCCACCTGGATGTGAAGTGCACTTGCACAAGTACCTGCTCTCTCTGCAAGTATTGTATTGTATTGTATTGTATTGTATTTGAACACTTGTTATAGCACCCCTACCAGATTGCCCATTCAGAGGCGCTCCCGACTACTGCGCGGACGCTGAATCGGAGTTTCACGCCGAAGCGCATGAGCAATTGCGAGTGAAGGACTTGCCTAGGGTCCCTACGCGGCGGCTTTTTGAGGCGGATTCGAACCCGCAACCTCCAGCTGCAAGGCACCGAACATACCCCTATACCACCGCGCCCCAGTTGTATTGTGTTGTGTTGTATTGTATTGTATTGTATTGTATTGTACTCCACGTTTATAATGCGACCGAGCCACCCACAGTAAAGATCCGAGAAATTAATCTCTGATAAACCGACTGACCCGGAATCGAACCCGGGTCGCCGGCGTGGAGAGCGGGCTACCAATCCACTCGGCCACTCAGGATGCAAGTGCACGAAGGCGAAATTGAAATGCACATGTCTATGCAAGTAAACTACATGTCCGAAGTAGTTGGACAAGAACAATATGCAATACTTAACTATATGTAGGTTCAATTTGTTATTGCCGGTTTATTAGCCACTTTCTTATGACACCTTCTTTTTGTGCATATGCCCCAACACTGGCACCATCACTACTTCTATGTGTTAATATCACTTGCAACTCCTGATTCTGAATCCATACATACCACACATGTTCAGACCGGACCATCCAATCAAAAGTTACAACAGTTTACATATTTGCATAGGCCGGAGGCTTTCGAACCCCCACGATTAATTTTTTTATCTTAATGCTTTCCCCTCGGACCAGTATTGATCTATAGACCATTACCTTCAAATTGGTACTGAAAAAGAAACTTTTGCATCTATTTGAAATGACTAGAGTAAATTCCACATATTTGGCAAAGGACGGAGGGGGTTTCGAACACCCACGCTTCATTTTTTAATCTGAATGCTTTTCCCTCGGACCAGTATTGATCTAGAGACCATTACCTTCCAATTGGCACTGAAAAATAGAAACTGCTGGAAATGACTGGAGCAAAATACGCATATTTCGCATAGGCCGGAAAAGGGATTTAGAACCCCCACGCTTTTATATGCAATACACGCTTTTATGTGCAATCTGCATGTTAATACCACTTGCAACTCATGATTCTGAATCCATACATACCATATTTGTTCAGATCGGACCATCCAATCAAAAGTTACAACAGTTTACATATTTATCATAGGCCGGGGATTTCGAACCCCCACGCTTTTTTTTTTTATCTGAATGCTTTCCCCTCGGACCAGTATTGATCCATAGACCATTACCTTCAAATTGATACTGAAAAAGAAACTTTTGCATCTATTTGAAATGACTGGAGTAAAATCCACATATTTCGCTTAAGACGGAGGGGGGTTTCCGAACCCCCACGCTTCATTTGTTAATATGAATGCATTCCCCTCGGACAAATATTGATTTAGAGACCATTACCTTCAAATTCGTACTGAAAAAACGAAACTTATGCATCTACTGGAAGTGACTGGAGCAAAATACACATGTTTTGCATAGACTGGAGGGGGTTTTCGAGCCCCCACGCTTATTTTTTTATCTGAATACTTTTCCCTCGGACGAATATTGGTCTATAGACCATTAACTTCAAATTGGTACTGAAAAAGAAACTTTTGCATCTATTTGAAATGACTGGAAAAAATACACATATTTCCCATAGGCCAGAGGGGTTTTTCGAGCCCCCACAATTCATTTTTTATCTGCATGCTTTCACCTCGGACGAATATTGATCTACGGACCATTACCTTCAAATTGGTAGTGAAAACGAAACTTTTACATCAACTTGAAATGACTGAGTGTCTGGGCCCCCACTATAGGAGAAGCGATGGAAGGAATCAGGTCAAGAAGAGCGAGGAAAATGGAGACAAAAAATGTAGACGAACAGTGGATGAACTAAGCTGAGAAGACAAGAGGGAAGCTGGTATGGAAACGGGGATCAGAAACAGACGAGAAAAGAATCAAGACAGACAGACAGACAGACAGACAGACAGACAGACAGACAGACAGACAGACAGACAGACAGACAGACAGACAGACAGACAGACAGACAGACAGACAGACAGACAGACAGACAGACAGACAGACAGACAGACAGACAGACAGACAGACAGACAGACAGACAGACAGACAGACAGACAGACAGACAGACAGATGGAGAGACGAAGGACACCATGGATGGCACGAGCACCTCGTGATTTAGCAGAGTAAGGTGACTGGTGCTGTATACGAGATGAGGTGGAAGACTGTGACCATCGAAGGGGTTCAGACATGAATTGAAATGACTGAGATTCTGTTTGATCTGTTCTTGTGACAGATGACTTCAGTGAAAGCGAAGAAAGTGAAGATGATCATCACTCAAACTCCATCAGTATCAACTCATCGAACGGTGATAGCGTCAGTCTGACGTCATCAATCACAGACTCATCTAGCACAGCAGCACAGCCTAGTCCATCATCCCCTGGTAGGCACAATATTATCTCCATTATTATCTTCATCAGCAGCAGCAACAGCAACAACTGCTATTGTTGCCACAGGCGTAGAAGTAGTTGCTACACCTTATTTGTAATTTTTCCTCCAAAAACAAATCGTTTGGAGCGGCGAGGTTTTATATGCAGCGTCGACTGCGTTAATTAATAGAAGTTCTGTATTAACTGTGGTAGACCTATACATTGGCAAAGTTTCTACTTTGGACGCTATGTCACACTTCTGAATTTCTGTTAATGATCACCAGGTCATAGTTTTCACGTATTCAATCAGTGTTTCATGTTATAAGGCGATAAGTGAAAGTAGTCAGATTGGTTTTTCTGCGTCTGTCACTTTCTCTCACTGTTGATGTCTTTGTCTCTTCTCTATATAACACATACAGTAAAATATATTTCCGTGTCTTTATGCTTCTCCATTTCTTTCGATATGCCTCTCCCGTCTCCTTCTTTGTTTGCTGTGTGTCTGTCTGTTTTCCTGCATATCGCTCTTGACGGCGTCTTTGGCGGCTTTGTTGATGGGGATAAGTGTATGTATTTTGATATAATTATGTCTTACCTTTCTCCAATGATTGATGCGCCGCAGAAGAAGCCTGTCTGGACTGTAATGCATCTGAGTTGATCGGATCAACGCTTCGACAGAATGGCAGATCGAGATTCGAAAGATCGATCAAAAGAAAATCCAAAGAAGACAAACTCCAACAACTCTGCTCCCATCTAGCTTCACTTAAACGAACACTGAAGGTAACCTTCTGTCAGGTGCATTAAAGGCGCTACATAATTGCATAGCTACATGTACGTTGATAGTGAGAGGTCTAATTAGACAGATTCTGCATAATAACGGTGGACTGGTGTCTAATAAGAGCCCAGAGGAACGAAATGAGTGACCACTTAGAAGAGAGAAAGAGAGAAGGGTGAAGAACGGATCCATCGCTCTTTTGGGGTAAATGGGACTGACTGAATTTGATCGTCTACGAAGGTAAATCAGTGAAAATACGCTTTCGTTCGAGAGTTGATTGGTTAAGGTGCAATAATTACCAATCGAAGCTCATCCTCCATTCGTCCGTTCGTCCGTCCGTCCGTCCGTCCGTCCGTCCGTTCGTTCGTCCGTCCGTCCGTTCGTCCTTCCGTCCATCCATCCGTCCGTTCGTCCGTCCGTCCGTTCGTTCGTCCGTCCTTCCGTCGCTTGAGGAGATAAACAAACGAGTAATGGAACTGATCGGCGTCGTCTTTAAAGACTTCCTTCTTAGAGATTGAAAACAAGTCAATGTAGGCAACAGTCGTCATTAGGAGACTTAATTTAATAATTTATTTAATTTATTATTTGACGGAGGTAGAATGAATCTATAGAATATCTTCAAAGGACCAAAATGTCCTGAGATTGGTAGAAGTCGTTAAGATGCGTCGGAGCAGAAGTAAGGTAGAAGTAAGGCAGAAGTAAGACAGAAGGAAGACAGAAGTAAGACAGAAGTAAGACATAAGTAAGACATAAGGAAGACAGAAGTATGGGCCTTACTTCTGTCTTCCTTCTGCCATACTGTATGGCAGAAGGAAGACAGAAGTAAGGCAGAAGTATGGCAGAAATAAGACAGAAGTAAGACAGAAGTAAGACAGAAGTATGGCAGAATTAGGGCAAGTTAGTTGCATTAAAGCGTTTGAATGGAATGGCAATGCGCTGGAAACGTAATTAGTTTTCTCAGGTCACCGACCGAATTATACGAAAGAGATAAATAGAGATACAGATGGATGGATGAATAGACAGACAGAAAGACAGACAGACAGACAGAGACAGACAGACAGAGAGTGTCCCCATTCTATAATGAGAAAGTAGGCCAGTTTTGAGCAATTAATTTAATTAGTTAAAATGAAATTAGAATGCTAGAGTCTGTGATGGTTTCCTTTAGGACAAAGAAATACAGTTGAAGATTCTCGACGAATTTCTGAGCGTTTCTTCTCCAGTTACGACGGAAGATCTCCAGTTATTTCGAACGACGACAGCAACCGACGATATACTCAGTCAGAATCAGGAAGAGATTGAAGTCGAAAGGTACTCTATCTGCCTCTGTATCTGTCTGTGTCTGTCTCTGTATCTGTCTGTCTGTCTCCCTCTATCTCTCTCTGTCTCTGTCTCTGTATCTGTCTGTCTGTCTGTCTGTCTTTCTCTGTCCGTCTCACTCTGCCTCTGTTTCTCTATCTGTCTCTATCTGCCTCTCTCTATCTCTCTCTAGGTCTCTGCCTCTGTCTGTCTGTGTCTCCATAGTCTTATGCTTCCTCAAAAGTCGCTGTTTTCTGCCTTCATTTCAATTCGCTGCTATTAATTACTCTTTAAGCTGTTGTTGCCATCTGCAATTAGTCCCAATTTTCTCTGTTGTTTGTGCTATTTTGGTCGCTTGCATCCATAATTAGAGTTTTATTAGAGTTCTATCTATAAACTTTCCCTATATATGAACTCTTGCTCTCTGTCTCTCTGCGTCTGCTTGTCTCTGTCTCTCTGCGTCTACCTGTCCCTCTCTGTCTCTCTGCATCTGCCTGTCTCTCTGCGTCTGTCTGTCTGTCTCCCTATTCCTAATTTTACAGAATTTATCGTACGGGGAAAGTCATTAGTTTCCGCCTGAGTATAGCGGTGGTTGGGTACCGAGTGATCAGTAGTCTATGACAGATTAAATCAGATTTGTTGCTCTTGTGATGCGCCATACACAGTGTTCTCCTTAGTAATTTCCTTAGGGAATCGCATCCATCTTCCAGTTTTACACCAACTATCGACGATTTAAGAACTGTCTAAGAGTGACCAACAGGGAAGCAGAGAAAACAATTAATACGTAAGAATTGAAGTTCGAAATGCCTTCGAAAAGTCGACAGATTGTTCGGTTGTTCGGTTGAGGGTCGGTTGGTTAGGCAGCAACTATTTCTAGTCGAGAAAGCTGGCATTTCTGTCTGACATGAAAAAGCTCATATATATATATATGTATATATAGTGAATCCATCTACCCAGAGTGTATATATATCCATTTACCCGGAGTGTAGCCTGGTTGCGTAATTGATTGTCAGTGTCAGTGGTCCAGTGCAATTATCTCTCATCCCTGAATGGAACAGCGTTTCTATGAAATACGTTACGTTTTACTGCCGCCATAAAAAGTCTCATTAGTTCAATTGATTTCGCCAAACCTTGCCTTCTTCTTATAAGCAGCATCTACAGACGCTTGTTTGCCATCGTCTGTCGGTGTCTGTATATATCTGTCTTCGTCTCTGTCTGTGTGTCTGTCTGTGTGTCTGTCTGTCTGTCTGTGTGTCTCGATGTCATGGTTTATTCGTGTGGACGCCTGACAGGCTTTGATGGAAATGTTCCTCATTCCTGGACAGCAGCTGCTGCGTTTGGAGTTCAGCCGTTGAAATCAATTTCCAGAAGAAAATTCCAAAGTTGTTCATTCTCCGTCTCTGTCCCTTTCTCTGTCTTCCTAAGTATCCTCCGTTGTTCCTTCTCTACCAATCGCTTTCCTGCAATTTTGAATGTATCCCTCTCTACAGTATACGCACCCACGTAGAGCAATTAAAACTGGTCATTTTACGAGAATTAATTATGAACAGTGTAATGAAGTCGTTTTATGCTGAACTACGGAAAGAAAAAACTCAAATATATAACAGCAGTAATTGAAATCGATCAAAGTTGTTTCCATGATGTATCTATGTATGAACGTATGTATTTATGTATATTTGTATGTACGTGCGTACTCTGTAAGCATGCATATACATGTGTGTATGTGTCTATGTATACTTATATGCACATATATAGACTTATGTGCATATAATGGATTGAACTGAGTTTTCTGTTTTGGCGTCTAATTGCAGCACAGATATCTGACGGAAGGAAGGAAGGCCACCGATGACGTCTTCTCCGTCGTTTGTTCCTCACACGAAGAGAGACAACGAAGGAGATGACGTAGATCACCGACGACACAACATGCTACCTCCGAACGAATGAGTCATCGACGCAGACTCTCCGACATAATGGAAAGAAGATAATTATAATGCTGAAGGAATTAAGATAGCACGGAGACGAACAAAGAGAGAGAGAGAGAGAGAGAGAGAGAGAGAGAGAGAAAGAGAGAGAAGAGAGAGAGAGAGAGAGAGATAATGGGACGACACGGATTCAATGAATCTCAGGGCATCGGATCAAAAGATGATAGGCATCTAGAACACAGTCTATGTCGCTCTTCTGGACTCTCTCCGTCTGGACATCGTACATTTGTAGGCTTCGACTGCGGTTTCAGTGGATCGCCAGTTAGTCATGTCTTCATTTGCATTTGATGCAGCATAGAGAACGAGCGCTAGGAGGCCGGAGACGAGCAAAGAAAGCCACGGAGTCAGAGGAATAATGTCGCTAGATAAATTAGAAGCACAGAAAAAGACAAAGGCAGACTTTTCGAATGGAGACATCGTTAATGTAGTACATCAGAGGACGACAGAAGACCTACTGCAAGAAACGAGAAATGAAACATGATCTCGGAGGACTCTTAAGTAGCCGACCTCGCCCGAAGACAACGACTTCCAATGAGGCTATTACGAGAGAAGGTCACCCAGACAGATAGAAGCAGGAAGACAGAGAGAGACACAGACACAGACAGACGTACGGAGTGATTTAGATCCCTACAAGATGTGAAGGCCACGAATTGCAGACAACCATGAAGGACAGAGAAGTACTGTGATTAGCTATAATGGGCGAAATCCCGTTCTATGTTGACGAATGTCGTCGGACCTTTAAGAGACGAGACGTCAACTTCAGAGGCTGCACCGAAATGAAGGCTTTGCCTTTGGTCTGAACAGGTGGTTGTGCTGCTGACTCATCAATCCAAGCTCTGATGTAATCAAGTCGTGTCTCAATCAAGTCGTTTCGTAACTTTATCTAATGAACCTTTCTATATCGCGTTCTTATATATCCTCCATTATACAGAATCTGTCCAATTGAAAGTACAGTTTTAAAATGGAGCAGTTGCTGCTCAAACCGTTGAACGACATAATAAATGGACTGATATAGGTCTTTCTCAGGCCATTCGCTAATATTTTCACTTTCAGATGCAAAGCATTTGCTCAGAACCATATTGCATTTGCCTCGGTCTGTCCATTGAATAACGCACTCCTGTTTACTAGTCGTTTTGTAGCTTACTTCAAGCTGTCAAAAGTTCACAAAGGCAAATGGATACAAATTACAAAACAAAAATAGATGTGCCTGGCCAGAAATCCTCAGAGTTGATGTTGCCTCCATTTACTGGCTTCCGATTCAATGCGTCAAGTTTAGTACACGCATCATGGGATATATGCCTATTAAGTAATCTACCTATCTGTTTTCTTTACTCACCTTTTGAACTTCTAACTCTGCTTAAACTCAGAACCAGAACATCCTGGTCCATGCTCGACTTTAAAACTGCCTCAACCATTGCTACGTCCATTGTCCACTCAAAGCTCGATTACTGCCATTCTCTCGTCCTCAACCTTGAATCCACCCAAATTAAGCGTCTGCAACTTATCCAAAGATCACTAGCCAGCGCTGTCACCATAAAGTCCAAGCATCATCATATCACTCTCATCCTCAAATCACTCCATTAGCTAAAAATTCCAGAGCGAATCCGCTTCAATGTTCTGTCACTAACCTACAACTCCCTACAATACTCCCATCCCAAATATTGGCTTTCGGGTGGTGCTTTAGAAGTTTACGAACTCTTCACCATCCAGCCAACCCATTCTACCCGATCCTCGACCCTCGATCACGACTCATCTCAAATTCTCCAACCAAACCATATCCCACACTGCACCGCTTCACTGGAACGATCTTCCCCCTACGAATTTCTAAAATGTTCGGTTTCTCCATCACCATTGACAACCACCCACCATCATCTGCCTCAGGCTCCTTTATTCATCACTCCTCGGGGTTATCACTCGAAACTGAAGTCTCACTTCTTCAAGAGTACCCTGACTCTCATCTGACCCTCCACTTTCCAATTCCTCTCGACCTAAACGACAACCACCTTCATAGCTACTCTGTCCTCTGCCCCCCCCTTGGCAACCGGAATCAAACCTCCTTCTGACGACCCTTTTGGACAAACCCTCTGACTCGACGCAGCGCTTGGCTTTCGGGTCGTGCTTTAGAAGTTCTCAGTTTAAGATCACGATTACGATTAGGAATTTCTTCGGTCGCTGCAGGTCCGAAGTTCTTTCCCTCTGTACGTTCTGTGAAGACGTTAAGACGTGGGTGAAAACTTCACCTTTTCAGATTGTTTATCCTCTATAATCTTCCTATTTCTTCTTTCGAGTCAAGAGTATGGGACCTAAAGAACGTTTGGTGGCAGATTATGGAGTGCGTGGAATAGCCTCCTTGGCTACCCTTTGTTTGGAGGCAGAGTGGGGGCAATAGTCTCCTTGGCTGTATACCCTTTATTTCGAAGCCCATGGTCGCTACAAATACGCTACATAACTATCATTTAGCAAAGCACTGTTTAACCGTCACGTGTTTAGGCATGTAAGTAAGGAAACACTTCATTGATGAAGATACACATGAATTGTGTGCTGGCACAAAACCTTCGATCAGCTGCAATGTACTAAACTTCACTATTTTAGTTTAGACTTTTGCTGCTCTTGAATATGTTTCATAAAGTTATCTTATTATATCTAATATTTTATCTTTTGTATTTATTCGGGAGAAGCAACCGTGGGAATTAACTATAGGGGTAACGTCTGGAGGAAATTTCAGGGAAATTCCGGGGCATTGTCCCGGGGAGAAATGTCCGGATCCGGCCTACATAAACTACATGCGCTATATAAATTGATAGATACCATACAATACAATACAATACAAGCCTGCCACAGCCCAAAGCACCACAATAATATATATAATATGGTCGCATGAATGCATTTTCCTGTACAGTGCTAATACAAGTTATGCTGAGCGGCGCTATATAAATGTTCGATTATGCATATAACCGTAAGTATTTCGTGTAGCTATCATACGTATAATACAAATTCTACCATAGTAAGTAAACTTACGAGGCAGCGGAAAGCATTATTCGTTGTTGTTGTGCTTGTGTGTGTGTGTGCTTGTGTGTGTGTGCGTGTGTGTGTGTGTGTGTGTGTGTGTGCGTGTGCGTGTGTGTGCGTGCGTCGATCGCCTTGCAGGCGGCGGTTGAGATTTGTTCCGTGTGGCAGCTGCGTTTTGTTTTGTGTGGGTGGCTTTCAGTACTAAATGGCAGATGAAGTTGCTGGTCATCGTCACTTTAGAATGAAAATCAGAACATGGCATCTCTCTCTCTCTCTCTCTCTCTCTCTCTGTCTCTGTCTCTCTCTGTCTCTCTCTCTCTCTCTCTCTCTCTCTCTCTCTCTCTCTCTCTCTCTCTCTCTCTCTCTCTCTCTCTCACACTCTACACTTGCACCTACATACACACAGGCGCACACACGCAGACCTATTTTTGGTTCCGGCAGGGACGACATTGACTTCCAGATGTTTGCACAAATCGGTTTTTTCACCACAGTAGTAGCTAGAAAACAAATAACAAGATAGCAAATGACCAACTCATGTAAGCGCTTATTTATATGGCGTCTATTTAAAGGCACTCCTTTCCGCTTTTTGGAAATGGACGCAGCGTATATATACTTACTAATTCAACTCACATGTATCAGACGATGTCCAGCTTCGATATCTGATAGGACTGTTCCTTTGGCCTTCGCAACTAATGGCTCCGTAAAGCACGAATGTTTTGTCCTCTGTGCTATAATCAGGAGACAGAAGAGGGAATTGTGAGACACGGTTTCCGATTGGTGAGAGCGCTCACCTTGCAAAGCGGAGAGCACGGATTCGATCCTTCCCCTCATGAGATGGTTATTGTTTAAGGATCTTCACTTATTCAGCGCCATCGATTGATGCTTGGTCACTTAATAAATGTATGATAATTATTATAATTCACATCAGCTGCAGCGTCATTCATTAGCCGTCCAACGCTTCAACGTTTGAAGACGAAAATGACAGATTGAGCTGCACTTATTTCCCTTTCCGGTTGAATGAGCAAATGAAGGCATACAAAGGAAGAGAGAGAGACAGAGACAGAGAGACAGAGACAGAGACAGAGACAGAGAGACAGAGACAGAGACAGAGAGAGTAAGTGAAGATGGAAGAGAGGAAGACTGGTTGAAATGGAGTTGGTGTGCGTATACTCTCGAAATTGCGACTGTCCTCGTAAACAGTGTTCTGTACTACGAAAGGTCATGGCATTCTGAGGCCACTGTTTAGACCTCTACAGTGTCCTCTTCATAGGCCTCACCAACGTTGCATGGACGACGGATGAATGAGGAGGACAACGGAGAGGGCGAATCGAGGCCAGATGGAGAAATTGGACAGTTTACGACAGCAGAAGTCATATCTGGCTGAACTCAAATCCACAAGAACCATAAAGCATGGAAAATACGTTAGTCGTCGAAAGCGCAGACGTCGTCTGAATATCACTCGCCGTTCAAATAAAACAGACGAACGATCGTAGAGGAGGCAGAAGGACAAGAGCGACGACGACACTCAGCCACCTATCGACCGACGACGACGGCGCACGACTATCCATCTTTGCATTTACGAAGTCAACGATTGTCCTATAGAACAGTTCATAATAACCATCCACGGTTTGATCTAAGGTTTAAAATATTGAATTTGACTATTGGAGACTGACTGGGGCTACAATAGACGTGGATAAAGAAACTTGTATAGTTGTTTCAAAGCTATGATATGAAAATTATGGTAATAAAATTATTAAATGTGTATAATATGTGTATGTGGACATTTATAGCCTACTCACCCTACTGTTCCTTAATAAATCCTTCACGATCATAAAGTCTCTAAAAAAGTAGCTGGAAATTGACATTCTGTCTCTTTACACATTAGCATGCTTACTAGTTCAACGAATGAATGATGACAGTATGCTATAGCTTGGAAGCGTTATTGATATTATGGCTGTGTTTGCTGAAGCTGAATGGTTTGCTTTAGGAAGATACCAAACCATAGGCAACGAAACGGAAGATGAGCAAACCGATGAAGAAGGTCTCTTGATAGCTCGTCCTAAAGGATGAAGCATCGCAGAGTCAATACAAATACAAAAAATATTACTGTTTGAAAAGACGGAGAGAAAATTAGAAGAAGAAGATGTGGATGAGTAGCTGGGAAATGCTGAAAGTAAACAGACTCAGAAGTTAGATGTAATAATTTCACAGTGAATAGTTTGAGACACTATAGCTTAATAGGGATTTAAAAGCATAATATAGTTCGGCATAATAGTAGTCCTTATTTATTACAATAATCATGTCCATTTCTGCTTTCAACCCTCATCTCTCTTTATACTCTTTTTGGACGAGAAAGGCGCTGGAATAGTCTATCGTGTACTCATTTGATGATGATGATGATGATGATGATGATGATGATGATGATGATGATGATGATGATGATGATGATGATGATGATGATGATGATGATCTTGCCGATGGAATGCCCTCAGTTCTGTAATATGGTAACTGTAATTCAAACTGAAATAGATCTCCATGGAAACGGGTCTAAGCAACGATCTCGGAAGAAGAAGATGAATGAAAGTGAGAGAAACCAGAGAGGAAGAGTGGAGGAAGAGTGGAGGAAGAGTGGGAAAAGAGGAAACATATCTGGAGGAAAAGGAGAAGAAGAGGAGAAGAAGAGTATGGAAGGGGAAGGAGATAAAAAAAATGGAGGAGAATGAGAGAAGAGAGGAGGTAAAGGAATGGAACAGTGAGAAGGAAAGGAGGAAGAGGAAATAAGAGGAGAGAAAAGAAAGAGAAAGAGAGGAAGAAAAGAAAATAGGAGGAGAGGAAAGAAAGAGAAAGAGAGGAAGAAGAGGAAATAGGAGGAGAGGAAAGAAAGAGAAAGTAAAGAGGAAGAGTAAATAAGAGGAGATGAAAGAAAGAGGAAGTAAAGAGGAAGAGTAAATAAGAGGAGAGGAAAGAAAGAGGAAGAGAGAAGGAGGAAGAAACGGGAAGTGGAGGAAGAGGCAGCAGATAGTGAGCAACAGTGGAAGGAAGAGAAGAGCAACAATAGAAAGGAAAGAGTGTCACAGATTCGAGATCTAGAGGAAGTGCAGTATAGAAAGAAAGGGAAGAGGAGAAGAAAACGTATGAAGAAATAGAAATACGAGGAAATTGGAAACGGAATGAGTGGACTAAGAGAAAAAAGGAGGAATGTAAAGACGAAGAGCGCAAATAAGAGCAAGGGATGAAAGGAAAGAAGAGAAAGAAGAAGATAATGAAGATGAATGGAAGGGTTAAAAATATTTTTTTAAAGACAGGAAAAGAATTGCGAGGACGCGATAAGGTGTGAAAGTAGGAAACCCAACAGAAGCAGCCTTTGGGAAATCGGGAGAAGCAGAGGAAGAAACGACAGAGAAGAAGAATGAGAAAGAGAATAAGGAAAGGAAGCAGAAGGGAGGTTCTAGTTAAGCAGGTGGAGGAAGAGAAGGAGAAGAAGGATGTGTAGGCGGAGGTGGAAGGAGGAAGGTCATGCTATGGAAAGAGATGCAGGCGAAAGAGAAAACTGATGAGAAGAGTAAAATTCAAAAGGTCTGAGTAAGAAAGAAGAGAACGAGGACTAGGAGGAGGAGGAGGAGGAGGACTAGGAGGAGGAGGAGGAGGAGGAGGAGGAGGACTAGGAGGAGGAGGAGGACTAGGAGGAGGACTAGGAGAAGAAGGAGGACTAGGAGGAGGACTAGGAGGAGGAGGAGGAGGAGGAGGAGGACTAGGAGAAGGAGGAGGAGGGCTAGGAGGAGGGAGGAGGAAGAGGAGGAATGGTAGGAGAAGGTTTCTGTAGCACAGGAAGCAATCATCTGTTGGCAGAACTGAACACTTGTCCGTCAACTACTCTGGAAGTTCCAATAGCTGTCTGCCAGCATTTGTAGCATTTGTTGCCTTTTACAGCCAGTTTACTTATAAATAAACGAGTGCATAAACTAGCCACATAGCTAATGTTTGGTAGCATCAGAAATTCGTTATAGGTGAAGACCTGAAACGGACGGGCGCTGGTAGTGACTGGAGAAGAAGGCAAAGCGTTGACTGAACGTCGGTCGCCCTCCCCCCTCAAGACAGACCAATATTTCTCTTAACTAGTCTAAAATTACCTCGTGCCACATTCATCCTACTGACGGTCGGTCTTTGGCTGTGAGCCAAACAAGTTAAACCAATAAGTGTTCCCATATGCGACTGAATCTATCTGCAAATAATCTATCTTTCTTGTCTGCAATTAATTTGCATATACTGTAGGCTACATGTAGGCCTATATGTGCATGTCTATATATAGCAGAAATGTATAGCTAGACATTTTAAATATGAATATTTTAGCAATGGTATAAGGTTTGGAAACGACATTTCAGCTGTGATATAGATTCGTTACTGTATAGGAAAAACTTTGGTCTCCACTCTGTTAGTCGCATAAGGCACTAGAGTTGGTGAAACAGTGCTTGTATTTCAAAAATAGGAATAGCCTGCATGCAGTATAATATTCTACCGATCAGGTATGATATCTCCTACGAGAGAAATCTGCCTCGTTCTGTATTGCGAGTCAAACAACTGCAAAATTGCCTCACTTTGATAGCCAGTGTTTCCGTTAGAGTTAAAAAGAGGACGTATTTATGTCCTGCCCTAGAATTGTTTTGGATGTAGCCCATTGCTTATGGCTGTCACACCGAAATATCTGGACGTTTTGGACGCTTTTTACGGACGTAAAAACGGCGATTTGGGCGTTAACGGAAACACTGTTGATAGCTTGTCGTTTTGTGCATTTAATTTTCTTTCAGTTTTGCCCATAATTCACTCCAATTTTGTAGTTTATAACTGGTATTACAATGAAGTTATGAAATCAAGCTGCTTAAAAATTATCATACACTTTAAGAGAAATGTGAATGTTTACTTATTAAAGGAATAAAGTCTTCCCGGAAAAAGTTTATTTTACTGGGGATTAATAATTTCATCCCCGAATACTTTATTTCATAATTAAATTATTTAATTTCCGAGAATCGAATCCTTTCTAAAATAAATCCGCCAGAGGTAAGTCTGTTATAAAACAAATTCCTTTGCAGAGAATGCGTTTCAAAGTATATCCGCAGGGATGAATTTTAGGAGAGATTCTGTTGCGGTACCCGGCCGACCAGCCTCTCAACCACTCAGAATATGAAGATGAGGTTTAAGACAATTATGCCTATAAATAGCGATGTCGTTAGCCTCCGATTTGTGGCCTGCAGGAGGCGTTGCATGTGTCATTGACAGAAGACAGGAAACGATTTGTATTATAATTAAGGCTGAGACGGAATTTATTCTGCTCACGTGTATCGCCTCAGGTTGTTTTGGACCTCAATTTTGAATGACCTTGGAACATTTTATGTAGACCAGCTTTAGAAGAATGACCTATAAATACCCGTTCCTTTGTCATCGCCTTTATATATGTAGATCACACGTATCACACGTATCACATGCATATCTATCCAGTGGCGTCAGTAGGGTTGGCGTCCCCCCCTATGGACCTCCTCCCTTACCAGACCATTACATAATCCTTAGTAATGTTTCTGTACTAGTGTTACTCGTAGATCGTAATTCCTCTGTATAACAGAATGTAATGGTAATATTAGTGACATAAACAACTTGCAGAATTAAAATTACAAATGCATATTTTTATTTTTATTATTTTTAATTTTCACCATTTAGCATCAGATCAGCAGTTAGGCCTACATCATTAAAACTCAAATAAGCAAATATTAATATAATGTTTGATCTATGGAGGGCAATGAAGGTGCCTGCAGCTTATACAGACTTCAGTATAAAATAATGTACACAGAATACAGAAAATTATATAGGAGGCTTAATAACTACAGAAATGTCAATTGGCAAATTTTATGTAATGAGGAAAAATGATTGGAAATTTGGCTGATTATTTCTTAAAATATTGTAATATAGTAGCAATATCAATTTAAATTAGGTTGGCAATTAAAAAATATAGGCCTAAATTTAAGGAAATATACTCATAAATGAAATAATAAAAAAACAGGAACAAATACGCAATCAATTCAGCACTTGGTGAGCATCTCGACTAAATCTGAACTTTCCTTTCCTGGTTTTCATCGAAATCAAAGCCTTTCGCCAACTCAGTTGTTTTGAAAATCTTCTCTACATTGAATA
>JACEVL010000344.1:1062505-1162505 GCA_020284085.1 Aporrectodea caliginosa | reverse complement strand
ATAATTCATACATGTAACACATACTGTACATGCAGTAGTAGGACGTGATGGGTGCCTTGCATGGCTGCCATAAAGTTGAATTCGGTTCCTGTAAGAACTTTTGATCATCCGTTCATACTATGAATTGCAATCATACTGCGCAATTGTCAGTTTTAATTAATAAAGAAGAATATTATTATATGTATTATTGCATACACACATGTATAAATACACGCACATAAATACATATGTATACATACATTCATAAATACATACATACCCGTATGCATACACCCATGCATACAAAAATACATTCATTCATAGGAAAGCATACTTGCCTGTATACATACATAGACTACATAAGGGGCTTCATGTGTCATAGTTCTAATAGGCTTGTGTATACTATAGTTGAGAGCAGTTGAGAGTATCCTCTGTATGTGATTCATTGAGTTATTCTGGTCTTAACATCGTTTGAGCCAGAGATGATGTTGTTGTTCATGAGGAATGTTGTCGTACACCTGGACTGCGCTATTGAATCATTGAATATATTTATACGTGTGTAGCAGAGAGTTCACTTGGAATCGGGCCATATATATGATGATGTGGACAGACGGACTTCGTTAGATATGTCATGAGGTGTGGGAACCCAATGGCAAATACGTCGACAACGGCTTGATTGGCGATGGACATGTTGTAGTCGGTTATTTGAGGCCAGACAATAATATGCGCCGTGTTTAGACTTGGACAGACTGAAGCATTAGCTTCCACTATGGAATAGTCCTTACTCCTTAACGAAGCTCATTATAGCCAACTGCAGTGTGCTATCTTCTTTCGGTGTTGAATCCTAATGCCCATTACAACTAATCTGCGTAACAACACAAGACATTCTTATTGTCTCCATTTAGACTTAGAGACACAAAGACGGTTTCCAGATCTTTCCTCTTCTCTCCATCGATTCCGGTTGATGTTTAGATCACGAATGAAGATCTTCCATATGTACACCATCAACCCGTTCCTGCAGCGCGTAACTATGTAAGTTGGCGCTTTATATGATGTCGAATAACACGATATAATATTATATTGTATACAAAATCTATGCTATGACATTTTGGCCTACAGTTATTTGTATGAATGCTTGTATGTAGCCTACGCCTGTATGTATGCATACATACGTATACAATGCATGGCATACGAATGTACGTAAGCCTATGCCTTGTTAGGAAGTGAGGGCTGATCCTTTGTATGCATGTGTATATATGTGAGTATTACACATGCATGTACCTGAACATTTATTTAACGCCTTTAAAGAGTCTAATGATAGGGTCATTCTAAGAGTTCTGAAAATGTGCGACTTAAGATAAGCCGAGACGAACGTTTCTTGAGCTGTTTCTGTCTACAGAGTTGGAGCATTGTTCCCGAGGGAACAGTCGAATGGACGCAGAACGTTGCCATTCAGACGGATGAAGCGACTGCTTGGCTTAGTTTAGCAGCGACCATCAAATGATAGCCATCGGTTTAATTACACTGTCTATATAGTCTCCGGAAAGGAGATTCACCCTGTTCCATTAGCAGGTCATCAGGATTCTCGCTCCTCTTTGAATGGCTTTAATTACTCTGATCAGCAGAAATTGTATACATAGCGACTGCGTAGAAAGAAGAAGTTGCTGGCAGCCATCACCCGATTAGACTTCTCTCAGCAAATGGTCCAATGTGACTTCAATTTCAGACACAGCTTATTCCTGGCATGCTTTCACTACGTATACTCTCTGCACAGAGCCGCATAAAATTTTAACAATTTTATAATAAGTTGAGATTTGACTTATCATTGAAGCGTGTATGATAAAGTTACTGAAGAAAGCGAAACAGTTGCGCTGCCATAAATAACTGACACATAGTTACAAATTGAAACATCTGCGCAAAATAAGTGAGAAGCCGTAATTCTGAGGTCGACTGAGTTTGCTCTGGATTCAAACGCTTCCAGGTGGAGGCGTGTCCTTGAAGGAGCAGTAAAACCCCGGCTGTTGCTGCTGTTGCTGTTGTTGCTGTTGCTACTACTGCTGTTGATGCTGCTGCTGCTTCCAAGGCCGTTCGATGACATTCCACAGGGGCCATACAGTGTAAGGTCCACAGTTTCTCTAGTGAAGATAATTTATGTCAGTCGTTGTGCTGTGTGTTTTTCGTTGTATAAATACATAGGTTCTTACACATATAGGCCTCATATGACGGTCCATATGAAGCTTTGAATTAAAATTAAATGGACTTGTATTTCGAAATCCATTTTTCATTCATCTAGGGCTCTAGGCCTACTCATTTGACTGTGTTAGGCCTATGTCATATGCACTGATTCTATACTGTTGTACTTGGGCTTAACGACACTTTTTCATATCGAAGATGATTAGTGTCGGAGGCAGAAAAGCAACCTCGTACTCCACGTTTATATTGCGACCGAGCCACCCGCAGTAAAGATCCGAGAAATTAATCTCTGATAAACCGACCGACCCGGAATCGAACCCGGGCCGCCGGCGTGGCGAGCGGGCTACCAACCCACTCGGCCACTCAGGATCTCATGATTCTGTACTTACCTATTTGCGTTTAAGTAGAAGTGTTATTTCGGTTTTTATATGATGTATGTAAATTATCTTAGAATATCTAGATAAGACTCTTTAATGATTGGACGTTATATTTAGAATCGGACACTTCGACCAATCGGAATGTATAGGAAGAGTCCTTTTTATTGTACATGTATCTTTTTATTTGAGTGTTGATAATAAAGCAGTTGCTTACAAGTTGTTATCGAGTACAGACTCTGCTGTGAAGTAAGTTCTCACACGTGGTGAGGCTTACTGCAGCCTATAATTATCAACTTGCTGTTCACGTAATTTCTTAAAGCAGAACAACAATAACAATGGTAATAATAAAAGGCCTAACCTTTAATGCAGTCGTTTGAGTACCTATGATCAAACACTTTTGATCATGAATTCCAGCAGTGCTATTTATATGTAGGCTATTGCTGAATTCTATAACAGTTGAAGACAGAGTGACACCGAGCTGCGCAGCGTTTATCTGTTGTAAACATATAAGTTACATGTATGTATGCGCCATGTGCATAGGAATTTGGTCTAAGAAGTTGAGAAAAAAGCGGGTATACGGTTTAGTTTACCTCAAGGAATCTATTATAAGACTTATATATATATATATATATATATATATATATAAAACTCGCGCAAATTATAGTCACATTATAGCTTCCTTACCCAAGGATGTCGCCTCGCTTCATTCTTTACATCGGATATTAGATGGGAAATTTTTACTTCACAGACTTATGTCTGTTGAGTAAAAATTATCCGTCAATTTTCTTAATAAATATATGAGACTGCGATGCATTTGCTACGTTAACAAGACCAGATACTTTCCCGCTCCACCACCAGAGGGCTGTGCTCCAACTATAGTCAGAAGAAGACGCTAAAGAAACACTGTCCATCAGTCCTGGTATCATGTATCCTTGGCTGAACGGAATTCGACATTAGGCGACAGAAGGCGATCTGTTTATGACGCAGTCGATCTCTTCCCGAAGCAAGCATATCGTTGGACATGAAAAACAGTTTAGGCCTACCTGTTGATGGTCATCAGAGAGCAATTACCGTTTGGACAGCGGACAGGTAGGACTATAATCAGATTTAGATGAGATGACGTCTGCTAGAAAGGCAAAGGGTGCGGTGGCTATTGACGAAATAATTCCATCCGATCCTATAACGACTGAACTCACTAACTCACTGACCCCCACCCCTGCACTTCTTTCTATGTACACAGATTTCCTCAAGGTGGCCAACTAACTATATTATATATATACATAATTATATATACAGTATGTATAATTATATATATGGGTGTATCATAACTCTATGGTATCATATATATATGGAAGTACCATATCCAAATGGTATCGTACATATGGATGTACCATATCTGTATGATATCATATATACATATACCAAACATGAATGAGTGTACCATATATAAATCAATCTGCCTATGTGTTTGTGGGTATCTAGTACCTGTTTAGCTGTTTAAGGTTTCTATGACTCTACTTACACACTCAGTCTTTCTGTCTATTCTGTCTGTCTGTCTGTCTGTCTGTCTTTAGCTGCGTGTGTAGTTGTATTTGCTTATATTTCTGTTTGGCTGTCTAAGTCTCTGTGTCTCTCCTGTCTATTCTGGTCTGCATGGCACTGTATCAAGCCGTACTCGGTGTGGTTTTCTATATGTCTGTCTGTCTGTCTGCCTGTCTTTCTGCCTGTCTTTCTGTTGATCACCCAGAGTGCATGGTCCCAGACTGACTGACGGTTGCATCGTTGAGGAATCTAGTGCTTGTGGAGAAGCAAACAATGACACAATCTGCGTCATCTGCATTTGAACTGTTTAGATTTGCCAAAGGCCACAAGCAGTGAAATCCATTTGTCAGCAGTCAATGATCTGTCTAATCTAATGTTAGCCTCGGCTCAGTTGAGTCTATTGATAACCTTGCGCCTCTAATTAGGTTGTACTGTGAGAGGCGCTATAGAAGTCCGTAAATAGAACAGAATAGAATAGAGCCTAATCCAATGGCTTCTGTGGAGCTATGCTAACGAGCATTACAAAGATTCAATCGATGAAGCTCCAAGTCTAGACAACAAATCGTTCTCAGACTCTCAGTGCAAAAGTCCGTCTAATGAGGCCTTACCTTAGATCTTAGTCCTTCCTCGCGCTGGCAGCGCATCGGGCGACACAGCCTCTCCACGTTATCCTGTCTTCCGCGGCCAGCATAGCATCGTCCCACGTCATTCCGCCGCCTTCCAGATCCTGAGTGATCGTGCTTCTCCAAGTCTTTCTGGGTCTTCCTCGCCCTCTTCTCCATCCCGACGGAGTCCAATCCAGTGCCTGCCTTATCGTTCTCTCCTCTCCCGATCTATGTATGTGCCCCAACCAACGTAACCGCATCTTCTTCAGCATGTCTTCCAGTTTCTCCATGGATGTTCTCCTTCTTACTTCCTCATTTCTGACCTTATCCCTCCAAGTGATCTTCAGTAATCTTCTCAGCCAACGATGATGTGCCGCCTCCAGTTTCTTCATATTGACTTTTGTCATAGACCATGTCTCTGCCCCATACAGCAACGCTGTCAATACCAAAGCTCTGTACAATCTTGTTTTTGTTGTCAGACTGAGTCCTTTGTTCTTCCATATATTGTTCAACTTTCCAAATGTGGCATTGGCTTTTCCCAATCTGCTTCCAATCTCTTTATCACAGCTGCCATTGCTTGAAATCATACTCCCCAGATAGCAAAAGTGTTCCACCTCCTCCATCACATCCTCTCCAACTTTGATGTTTTCAGTCACTGTCCATTTTCCTACTTTCATATTCTTTGTTTTGGTGGTATTGATCCTCAGTCCGACCAGACCCGCCTCTCTCTCCACACTGTCTGTGAGTTTTCTCATTCCTTCCCAAGACTCCTCCAGTAGCGCTATGTCGTCTGCAAAGTCTAGATCCGCCAGCTTTCCCTCTCCCTCCCACTCCAGGCCACACTCCCCTTCTTTTGTGCTTCGTCTCATCACCCAATCGATCGTTAGCAGGAATAGCAATGGTGACAGAATGCAGCCCTGACGCACGCCCGTGACAATCTGGAACCACTCTCCTAGTTTCCCCTCCGTTCTCACTGCACACCTGCTTTCTGTATACATTCCTTTTATAATGTTTATAATCTTCTCTGGTATACCGTATTGTGCGAGGATATTCCACACCACAGGTCTTTGGACGCTGTCAAATGCCTTCTTAAAATCGACGAAGTTGACAAGTACATTTACATTTCCCTCTACGCACTTCTCGACAATCTGTCTCAGTACAAAGATCTGTTCGCTGCATGATCTGCCCTATCTGAAGCCCGCCTGCTGTTGTCTCAATACGCTGTCTACCGCTCCCTGTATTCTTCTCAAAATTATGCTGGCCCAGACCTTCCCCGGTATGGAGAGCAACGTGATTCCTCTCCAAATATTGCAATCACTAAGGTTCCCTTTCTTCGGTAGCGGTATGATGATCCCATCTCGCCAATCTCTTGGAACCTCCCCGGTCCTCCATATCATATTGCATAGGTGCGCCAGGATCTTGTTCATCTCTCTCCCTCCATTTTTAGCAGTTCTGGTTGAATATCATCAATTCCTGCAGATTTTCCATTCTTTAGTCTTCTCATCGCATCCTCTACCTCCTTCTCCGTGATATCGTCCAAGTTCACATCCAAAGTTTGTAAGCACTGATCCTGTGAGAAGTCGTGCATAATCTCTGGCTCTGGGCAATTCAGGATTTTGTCAAAGTGTTGTCTCCATCTTGCTGCCTGTTCCTCGTGTGTTCGAAGCGTGTTTCCTGCAGCATCTCTGATTGGTAGCTTTTGCGTCATCCCTCCCGTTAACTCTTTTGTGATCTTGTATAGTGTCTTGGAGTCTCCTCTCTCTGCCGCCCTCTCTGCCTCCTCCAGACGATCCTCCGTCCACACTTTCTTATCCTCTCTGCAGCGCTTCATTGATCGTGTTTTTTTATCCTCGTCCAGCTTTCCTCTATTGACTCCTGTTCTGCTCCCTGTTCACCCAGGACTTCAAATCGGTTCTTTAATTCCAGTTGAAACGTTTCCTGCACCTCCTTCCTGATTAACTTGGCCACATCTATTATCCCATGTTGCTGTTTTTCCGTTCGTTTCTTCAACTTCAGTTTAAATGTCGCAATATCCAAGTGGTGATCTGAGGCAGCGTCAGCTCCTCTGTACACTCTCACGTCCTGCATCGCCGTCGCCCATCTCTTAGAAATGCAGATGTGATCGATCTGGTGAGTAGTCCTCCCATCCGGGGATCTCCAGGTCTCTGGAGATCCCCGGAGACTCTCAGTGCAAAAGTCCGTCTAATGAGGCAGAGAAATTAAATGACTTTAAAGATAAAACTAGCAAAATATCATCTCGACTGCAGTTCTACCGTGACCAGTTAAACGTTGCTGAAACCGCGAGAGACTGTTGGAGAATGTAAAGAAACTGCTTCACTCTTCAACGATCTTCTATGACTCTAATGATCTCGAGGGAAAAAGCTGTCTTGTTTTTTTAAATTTTTTGCTGCTGCTAAAATTTCCATTTTAAAAAGATTGCAATATAAAAAATCTGTGCTAGAAAGGACGATATTGTAGTTTTATGTTCAACTTGTTGGTTTAGTTTTATACCACATCCCTAGTTATAGTCTGGGAAGTTGCAATTCTCGTTGGTAAAGCTCCTTCTAGGTCATCATAACTTCAGTCCAAATTGTCTTATAAATTTCCAATATAGCGTGTTTTCTAACCTCATAACTCATTTTATTAATCGGTTCTTTAAGAAAAGCCGATTACCCTCAGCTTTTAAGTCTGCTCTTATGACACCTCATCTCCATTATGATAGCCTGATCTAGACAAAGAACGTATGGATTATTTCAGACCATTTTCAGTTGGAATATTTAGCATCTCTTAACTGCTTGAGAGCCTGTTACTAATAAGTCTTGAATGGCATGCAACATCTCCGGATTTCCATACTTTTTAACCTGCCTATCGTAAACATAATTCACTTGAGGCTACTCTCACTGATACAGTTCAACCTTATTATTTTCATTCGAATCTCTTCTCTTGAGTACTGCATTCGATCCTGTCGGTCATGATAAGTCTGCTTCTCCTTTCTTCAACTTTGGTTTTGCTTTACTAACCTTGCAATGAACCCAAATAAGTCAAAAGCAATTCTTTTTACAACCCACCAGGGCATGAAATCTTTCTATAGTATATTCACATTCATCACTTGCAGGAATCAAAACCAGTTATGAGATAAAATTAAAATTCTTGGTATGTATGTATGTATGTATGTATGTATGTATGTATGTATGTATGTATGTATGTATGTATGTATGTATGTATGTATGTATGTATGAGCACTTGTTATAGCGCCCTTCAAGATTTCTACTCAGAGGCGCTCCCGACTACAGCGCGGACACTGAATCGGAGTTTCACGCCGAAGCGCATGAGCAATTGCGAGTGAAGGACTTGCCCAAGGTCCCTACGCGGCGGCTTGAGGTGGATTCGAACCCGCAACCCTCCAGCTGCAAGGCACCGAACATACCCCTACACCACCGCGCCCCACCAATGATAGCTCACTTATTATGCTTCACACCCATCTGCTACTGCATGTCTTGTTTCTACAACACTACAGAGAACTTCTTAATATTAGACATTCTGTTACTGACGACGTGACTAAAACAGTCGCTTGCCCATTAGTTGTTTCTCAATCGGACCTTATATATAACTAAGAAAGTAAGCGAATGTACTGTTATATGGATAGTTGGATACCCTCTTTTAATCTAAAAGCTTCCAGGTCGTGTGGTACCTCCCTCTCTGCTTGGTCGGGAGCACGCCGGTGAGTTTTTCTTTAAGTTACACTTTAGAAATGTTCACTTATGTTAAAACCGCTTTTTAGGATTCTTGCATGTTCTTCTCCGTCAATTGCTTTAGATCGCCTATACATGAACCTCATTGGGCTTCTGTTGAACGGTGTATAAGTTTAAGATCGCAGGCTTCATCTTCACAGGGTTCGATCAATACCAGGGTTTCATCACATCTTATGCATGTGTACAATGTACATTCATTCATTAAGAAAAATTTTATAGAGCCTTTCTACTCAGATGATACATAACTTGCTCCATATCGCCCTCTTAGTCTGCTATGTTCTTATGCTACTGGCTTGTTACTGGAACCTAGGTTCAGTACAGTGAACCTGCTAGGTTCAGTACAATACTATTCTTTCCGCCGCTGTTTTACTTGTACTTGGAATCATCTGCCACAAATCGTCATTTAATTCACTAGTTCAGATTCAATGTTTTCTTACTTTGACTCTGTCTTGGCCCCTAACGAACGAACACAGCACCTCGGATTCAGATTCAGATTTACTGACCTTGAGCATGTAGGAAGTGCTTCTAAATAAGCACAATAAATAACAATAATAAAACAGAGGAGTAAATTGGTCTAAATTGTAAACAAAATGCTGCCAGGCTCTGATGTCTGGCGTTCGTTGCCTTTAACGACTTGCATTCGATATAATCTGGTATGATCTGATCCAATCTAAACAGATCTAATCAATGTAATATAATCCGATCTCAACAGATCTGATCATCAATCCAATCTAATTGGATCTGAATTGATCATTAGTATACTGTAGTAGCTCTTATGTCGCCGTCTTAAGGCGCTTTGGACAAGAAGCAGAAATTCAGAATCCAAACTGTTTTATACTAGCCCAAGGAGTTGCAAGAGGCCAGTCATTTCCGGTCGGTGATGACTCGCAGAGGATAAATGTAGACGAGAGGAGGCCTCTGGCTGTGTCACCAGATGATGCTTAGCATTGCCATCACGTAAACATCCGCAGGCACCCCTCCCTCCCCCTCCCCTCCCCCTCACTCGACAGATCCCTACATATGTCCGAAATAGACTGGACTTGTAAGAAACGAGCGCAATATGGTTGGGCACAGACATGTATATGCAGCTGATCATTGGACGCATCATAAGATTTCCCGATGAATAGACGCCTTCTAAACTCGATTCCGCATCCGTCGTATAAACTGTTTGATGGACGTCGTCAACAAATTAAGGACAAAATGTTTCGGCGACGACTCATGACAATCAGACGAAGAACGCATCACGGAATTTTCCATTCCAACGACCATTAACGTAGCCTACGTCAATCGCTCAAGACACCATCGTCAACGGAAGAAAGGAAAAAGGCAAGACAATTATGAGGGAGAGGGAGCAATTATGTTCGTCAAGAAGTCGTAGAGGAAATGAATGATACTTGTCAAAGAAAGACTGTTTGCGACTCATGCATTTATGATTGAGCCTCTCTCATTGGTGTGAACTGTGAGAGATGCTTTATAAAATCTTTAAATACAATACAATACAATACAGTACATATGCATGCTTGTTGTGTCAGGTTATGTAAGTCTGCATGTCTGCATGTATGACGTAGGTATGTGTACATGCTGCATGTATGTATGTATATAATACATATATGTATGTATATGTATGCATATATGTATGTGTGCATGCATGCATGTAGGCTATCTATGTATGTTGAGATCTCTACCTGCAAAGATATGCAGATTGATTTGGTCACAAGCATTGTCCCATCTTCTGATTATAACGCTGACCAGTTGTCTGAATGGTTGCTAGAGTGAGATGATATTATGTGAATGATCTGTCATATCTTGAAAGAGCGTCGCTCGATGTTCACAGGTTCAGTGGACATCGGAAATATCCGAGAGGGACGGACGGAATTCTCCGACCGAGAAATAATGAACACGTCATCAATCTAAAGACATGTCATTGCTTCGCACATATTACTGGGAATACGAAATTCACTTCAGTGTGAAACTTTATACTGTTTCTAAATAGAATAGATTTAGTTAGTCATCCAGTCATCAATTCATCTGGGTAAGCATTCCGCTACACATGCAGTCATCCATCCATCCAGCCATCCAGCCATTCATTCAAATAGCCATCTGACACCGCGCCAGAGAGCCAGCTAGCCACCTGTAGTCATCCATTCAAACAGCCTATCATCCAATCATCCTTCAGAGCAGGTTAGCCATCCAGAAAACTGCAATGAAGCTCATAAGGATTAAACAAGTCTAAGAAAGAAAATTGGTTGTATACTATAGCATTGCCATTCACTATAATAGTCTCAAGGAACGTCGTTCTGCCTCAACTGCTCTTCTTTCTTTGAAACCGAAGTTTGCCAGAATAAAGATACAATCGAGAACATCAATGTTTCAACTTGCGTGCATATATATATATATATATATATATATATATATATATATATATATATATATATTCCGTGCATATATATAATATATATATGCCTGTATGCTTGTATACATGCAGCGCATGTATAGTCTTGTGTGTGTTTGTGTATGTGTGTAGCATTAGGGCTTAGAGCGCATTCAGCCGCTCTGAATATAGTACGTTGAGTTGTTGTCTGTTCTACGCTTATTGCACCAGAGTTTGCATAGTCTGATACGAGGAAGTAATTTTCTTGAAGGCACGTATTTTCACACTCGCACACAGCAGCGAAGATCACGTGCAAACATAGGCGCAGAAGGCATATGGACGTTGCTTTTGACCGAAGGAACAAATAGTAAAAGAAAGTCATATAGACAGACTCAGTTGACCAGGAGACGGAAAATTAGAAAGACAGTTAGACAGCACACAAAAGGTTATACAAAAAGAAAGACAGACCAATGAGTAGACTGACAAAGAGCCGAACAGACAGACAGACAGACAGACATTTTGTTATGGCTATTGTGGTTTTCTGTCCAGGTGTTTCTCTTCCTGCTATTATTGTTGTTGTTAATGTGTTGTTCTTATTCGCTTCGCTTATAAAGTTGTCATTAATCTACGATGTTTATGATGATGATAATGACGTCAGAACGATGCTTCAATTCGCACAATGATACGTCACGAAGATGGTCTCAAAACTGTTCCACTTTTTGCTGCTTCGTTTCTTCCAGCATTAAAAATTTCTGCGCGATACGGTTCGTGCTATAGTATTATGTGGAGAACATGGATGAGAAACAAATTGGATATCAGTGGATATCAGTGGATCAGTCCTTTCATTTGCTGTAACGGCTACTACCATATATGTCGCATTTTCTTGGACACAGGATCATAGCGCACTGGACCAGGTTGCCGCTGCTTTTTGCTAATGTTGCAGGTGCTGCAGTTGTCGCTGCTGTTGTTGTTGCTGTCGTTGTTGCTGTTGCTTAGGACGATGTTGTCTCATATGAGTTACAACACCCTCACGCTACTCTCAGGACTTTTGTTTTCGTCTCATTTAAGAGAATTTCAACGTGAAGCAACGAAGCACGTTACACAGCCAGCTGAGCTGTCCTTCCCTAATTTTCTCTTTCGTCAAATTACTTTCTCTGCTATCCTCCCCAAAAGGCAAGCTTATAGAATCGGGGACTTTCCTGTCCTCTTCCCTTTCTTCGAACCCCTTTCTTTCTGCGTGCGTGGCAAAGATGGTTGAATGTCTCTCTGTCCTTTTTAATCAGTTAGTTGGTCAAATGATGAACACTCGGAGATTGTCGTTCCTTAGGACTTCTAATGTAACCCCGTATGAGTTCGTTGAGTCATTGCTCTGTTCCCCCATGCACGGTCTCTGAATGTTTTCGATATCTACATGTATTTTTATCAAGGTGTTGTGCGCCACTGGTTCGGTCGAACTGAGATTACTATCGGGACAGTGTACGAAGGTCCATACGTAAAGTCTGAAAGACTCCTGGGTTGGTGCTGACCTTTCGACTGCCATGACGATTTACGAGCAATTACCGGCTGTGCAGATTAGCAGAGGAATGTCCGAAGGCAGAAGAGTCCTCTGTCCTAATCGATGGAGTGCTTGGCGTTGGTTGCGGTTGGTGCGTTACGAGCCTCGTCGACTTTCGTTACACTTCTTCTTTGACGCTACGTAGCCAAGGAATTCCACTGCAAGGTCTGGAAGAGAATCCATCGGCTGGGCTCTGCGTGTCTGCGGGAACTCGCCAGCGGTGACTACTGTACTTATCCAAGTTCTGTTCCATTATTGATTAACTTCTTGTTCTTAATGCAGCGCTTTTGTGATGTATTTAAAGACACCATAGCGAGTGTCTGGATTAATTCTGGCCTTTCATTCCTCCTTTCTTTCCCTTCGTTCATCTCTTTTTCAAACCCATTTCTCTGCTGGTCTTCCCTTTCGATCCCTTACATCATCTGCTGTCTCTCAGTCTTTCCCTCCTCCGCCCTGCCTCCGTCAGTTCGTTCGTTCGTCCGTCCGTGTGTTTACGATCTGTATTTAGATTTCGATCTATGATAAACGTCTCGTATTCTCATTGACCCGACGATGAACATCTGATCACTTACATGTAGACGCTTTTTATTCCTGGGTCATTATTTATTGTCAGTCAAAGAAGACGTCATATTTTGGCAATCGACGTCAGCGTCATACGTCTGCAACCGATACATTAAATTATAAGAGAGGAAATGATCGCTACCCATTTCCCAACCAACCCATTCACCTACCCACACTCACCCATGCATACATAAGATCACCGGAAATACATGCACGTCGATACACTCATCACATAAAAGAAACTCATAATCACAAGCCCACAAATCTCACAGGCCCCACAAACACATCCACTCATAATATGTATCCGTCCACAGATTTTAATAGCCATCCATTCAGCCAAAGACAGACTGTCATAGCCATCCATGCATGGACCGATCAACAGAGCCATTTAGAAATTCTCATTACTACACTCGCAGCCACCCACGCAGCCATTCATCAATCCATGCTTCACTTGGTAATTGTAATATGACGACGATTTATATGGCATCGTCTGTAGCAGGCTACTTCTAGGATGGTAGTATACAGTCATTCATAGGTAAATGAACTCTCGTTAATGCATACCAGACAGCCATCAGAAGAGGCTGAGAAGCAGCCAATCGATCAACGGCTGGCCCAAAAGGCAGTTGGACTGCCAGATATCTTTCCAGTTAGCCGAAAAGGAAGCCACTATTCCAATCATTCCTTGGGTGCGCCACCTAGCTTGGCAGCCACCTGTTTCAGTTCAGCCAAAGAAAAGCCGTTTCTAAGGCTGTTAGCTTGCAATGAATGGCAGTGGCCCTTGTATCAGTGATTTGCTGGATGTGCTTTGATTAAGGCCGTAGATCACGTGGATGCTACACTTTTTTCTTATTTCTAAACTGACGATAGGATTATGGAACTCTTATTTTTTTGTCCGTTTAATGTGATTTTTTAGCGCTTGCGCGCGCGTCTGTTTGAAGCGTTGGGTCGTCTGCCAATATTCTGTTCTGTGAGAGCAGAATTGCAAGAGGGATTACAACAGGCGCCGAACTAATAGAAGATCTGCATGTAGCCTATATAGGATTACAGGCTATTGGTGGAGGTCAGAATATATTATTAGATGACCTATTGACGTCACCTTTGAATATGACGAGATGCATCGAGCGGATGCTGATGTCTGTGTCTGTTTCTCTGCTTATGAGCCTCTGCCTCTGTCTTATTACGTCTCTGTTTCTGCCTCTATCTATCAGTGTGTATCTCTGAGAGTGCCTCTGTATCTGTCATTCTGCGTCTGTGCCTCTGCCTCTATCTATCAGTCTGTATCTCTGCTTCTGTATTAGAGAGTGGTGTATGCATCGCTCAGCTTCTTCCTTCGAAGTTTTCGTAATATTTCCCATGATGCTACATGTCGTGGCTAATGGTGCGATGTGGCGTTGGGTTTGGCACCGTTTCCCCCTCTCCTCCCTTCGCTGTGCCTTTGGATGGAAGATGTCTGTGCCAGAGCCAAACGATGCGTTGCATTCAGACGAATGACACGCCTCTGTTTCTCGTCTCTGTTTCTGTCTCTATCTATCATTCCGTATCTCCGTATTTCGTTGTTTCATAGGTCACAGGAATTCGGATCTTTTGTGACCGACAGTCAATCGCGACAATCCACCACGAGATGCACAATTCATGATGAACTTAGTCTTTTTGTGCACGATATGGGGTGCAAACAGTGGCAACATCCTGTTCCTTAGGGTTTAGGTAAAGGTAAGGATGAATCATCATCCTAAAAGAAGGATGTTGCCTTCGATACAAGGTCAATGCGATGCTTGTTTATCCATAATACTATAGAAATGTCATCAACAGATTCAGATGATGTTTGGAGATGTCTGCATCAAGACAGGAATTAATGGACAGATAAACGACGTCAAATTGTTATTAAAAGTACTAATCATGATTTTACGCTAATTATTTACGTGGTGGTGAACATCGGACAGTGGGGCATAATATTATGCACCGGTTTAAAGGTCGGTTAATGATGAACGCTACAGGGACAAAAGTATTAAGAATTATGACAGAAAAATAATAACGAGAAAGATTATATTATTCTTATCGTATCACTAGTATCCTAGTATAGCAATATTATTCCACTGTAGGACTCTTATCCTATGATATGATCCCGCTCTTTTCCTATCGTGACATTTTCCCCAATGCCAAGCGGCCATAAAAGGCAGACACAGTTTCTATAGACTGAAGCAGAAGAGCTCGATATCTGTCCAGTAAATAACGACTGCGGTCTACTCAGCAGTCCATATCAGAATTCATTAAGAGACACGATCATTAGCCTTAAGAAGGAAACCCAAGAGAACCTGGCTATCGATTCATCTCGCAATTACGCCACAGACCATGTCAAGATGGCATTTCTGCCTCGACTTGGTGCACAGTTATTGACGGTTTAGTAAAATCTATGACATGAAGACGTCAAGCAGAACAGAGAGCAGCAGCGTCCGATTCAAGTAAATGAAGCGACACCAAGCGACGATCAAAGCGCATCGCTCTCAGAATCTATGGCAGGACTTGTAATCAAGTTACTGGCTTCTGAAGAGAGAGAGAGGGAGAGAGAGGGAGAGGGAGAGGGAGAGGGAGAGGGAGAGGGAGAGGCAGAGAGGCAGAGGCAGACAGGAGACGGAGAGAGAGACGGGCAGACAGAGACAGGGCAGAGGCAGGAGAGGCAGAGAGGGAGAGGGAGAGGGACAGGGACAGGGACAGGGACAAGGACAGGGACAGGGACAGGGACAGGGACAGGGACAGGGACAGGGACAGGGACAGGGACAGGGACAGGAACAGGGACAGGGACAGGGAGAAAGACAGGGAGAGGGAGAGGGCGTATTCTGCTGCTGCTTTTTGTTCAGCAAACATGCGCGCCCTGGACGTGTTTTTTTGTCAAATATTTCTCACGCAAAACGGAGCAGATCAAGGAAAACGTCGTCCCTCTGTCTGGCTCTGTCTGTCTGTCTCTCTCTACCTGTCCGTCTTTCTCTTTACTGTGTCATGATTCACGCTAACTTTATTAATGCAGATACACAGAAAACTCGTTTGAAGTCCTTTATTGAACGGGCGCTGAAAGACAGAGTGCATCAACTGCAGCCATGAATATCACTTCTCTACCACTGCTCCTTCCACTGCTCTCTCTCACTCTCTCTCTCTCTCTCTCTCTCTCTCTCTCTCTCTCTCTCTCTCTCTCTCTTCTTCCACTCTCTCCCCCCTCTCTCCCTCTCTCTCTCATGCTATCTCTTTCTGTCTCACTCTCTCTCACTCTCCCGGTATCTTCCACTCTCACCGTCTCTCCTTCTCTCTCCCTTTCTCTCTATCTCCCTCTCTCTCTCTCCTTTTCTCTCTCATGCTGTCTCTTTCTGTCTCACTCTCTTGTGTACAATCAGCGAACACCGTGTCTGAATTACGCAGCTACGTGTAGCGCAATGAAACATAATAAACACTCAACTGTATAATACGAGACAACAACAACAAATGATCGTCTAGACTCATCGCATAAACAGAGGACGACATCGAATCTAAGAAACGTCTTCTACAGAGGAGGAACAGATGATCTCCTATATAGGAGAGCGAGGGATCTTCTTCGCTTCAGTTGTTGATTGGTGAATGAAACAACAGCGCCAGTTACTACATCGTTCCTTCCGCTAGCGGGCATCTAGGCTGGCAGCTGCTAATTACGTCTTCTATAATTATTATGAAAGCCATAATAGTCATCTAATGCCTGCATTTCGATGCCATTAACTCTCTCTCTCTCTCTCTCTCTCTCTCTCTCTCTCTCTCTCTCTCTCTCTCTCTCTCTGCTCACATGATCTCTCTCTCTCTCTCTCTCTCCTCTCGACGACGCAATTCCTTGACACTTCGCTCGACTACACACACACCCACTGCACATGATCCATGAAGACACTGTAGGACTAATGATTGTTTCCCCACACACCCACTGCGACGACGCAACACAGTCACATCAAAACACACACACACACACAAACACACACCCACACACACACACACCCACACCCACCCACACACACACCCACACCCACACACCCACACACACACACACACACACACCCACACACACACACACACACTCACACACACACACACACACACCCACACACATACACACACACACCATTCATACACACCCACACCCACACCCACACACACACACACACACACACACACACACACACACACACACACACACCCACACCCACACACACACACACACACACACACACACACACACACACATACACACACATACACACACACACATACATACACACACACACCCATACACACACACACCCATACACACACACACACAGTCCCACACACACACACACACACACACACACACACACACACACACACACACACACACATACACACATCTCACACACACACACACACACACACCCACGCACACCCATATACACACACACACACACACACACACACACACACACACACACACACACAGGCACACGTCACGAGATCGTTTTCATTTCATCCTGAATTCCTAGTTCCGGTCTAAGAAGACTTCTCACGAGGTAATGACCACTTTGTCAAATCTCGCGAAAGAGCAAATCGCATCGACGAGACAAAAGCCGAACAGCTAAACATCATAACGGTCTCTTATTGATCGTGCTATTCAACGAGTACTTGCGGAAATCCGCACGGCTTCTAGTGAGTTGCGATCCCAACGGTGTCTTATCGTTCAGGGGTTTCTAAAGACGTGGATTAGTGGAGGAGGTGGATGGTGGTGATGAGCTGAAATCGTGGCGTAGTCGGGTGACATCGTCATAGCCTCTTGTAGTTCCATGTCGAGGTTCGTCGGTTGGGTCTTGCTCGACGGTGAATAGACGGAGAAGCGCCGAGTCTTCTTGAATCTTCTGGCTGCAAACAGTTCCTTCAGTTCGTAGCGGAACTTTCTTCCGGTCAGACAGTAGAGAAAAAAGTTGACGGCGTGATTGCAGTACATCAGTAGAAAGCAGACTGCTTTAACGAGCATCAGCTTAGCACGCAGCGATAGACCGGGATTCGACGGAACAGCGAGGACGACGATGGTGAAGGGTCCTGTGAGCAGGAGATAGGTGAAGGAGACGGCCAGCAGCATATACGTCACCTTGGCATGTCTTCCGAGGCAGGCAGAGACGTAGCATGGCGGAGGAACAGAGCGACGCAGGGAGCTACTGTCCTGCTTCCTTAGGAAGAGCGTCGACCACTTGAGACGAGCTATGATGAGAATGTTGAGGGTGAGGATGATGACGAACGGTAGGATCGAGTAGGTGGCCAGCTTCAGGTATTCGAAGGGAGCCTTCATGAAGGCGTCCTTAGGGTCAGCCCTGCAGCTCGGTCGATTCGCCTGGCCGTAGAGACTCACCGTCCAGAAGACGTGTGCGTTGTAGATGCCGATGATGACCATCAGAGCGACGGTGAGGAGGCGAGCGCGGCCGACGCTGCACCAGACGGCGGCTCTGAAGGGGAACCAGACGGCGATGAAACGGTCGACGGTCGTCAGAACGACCAGCCAAGCGGAGAAGTGGAGACAGAAGAGCAGAAGGAAGAAGGTCGCTTTACACGTGAAGCTCGACACGTGGAGCAGCTCAAAGTCAGCGACAAGACGGATCCAGGTCTTGAATCCACTGACATAGAGAACGCAGAGATCAGCGAACGACAGAACCATCAGATAGAAGTAGACGGACGTACAACGCATCTTAGATCGAATGAGGACAGCGATCGACAGAATGTTTCCCACCGTTCCAACGACGATGATCACCGGCAAAATGAACTTCATGAGGAATCTCTCGACCGCTGTCTCAACGAACCACACTTCGGCTGATGACGAGTTGGAAGATACGTTGTCAATAGCTCGGCTCTCTTTACTATACAACAAACAGCTCTCATTCAGTGAGTCACTTTCGTTTGCGCTGCACAGAAATTCCGCCATTGTTTTTGATGCGAGTCAAAGACAGATTATTTTGACTGAAACCTCGTCAGAAGAAAAGAGTTTCGGTTGACAATGACGTCATGAGAACCGTGCATCTTCTTTAGCCGCCTCCCTCATTTAGAAACAGTTTCCAGAGTGAACAGTTCTGTTAGATTGTAATTTCGTCAAGTATGCGTATAACGATACTTGCTTCTCTTGATAGCCCAGTGAGCGTCAGACGCTTATCGATTCGGACAATCCATGTTCTACGGCAGAAGTTGATTTTCACTTTCTATCGTCCGTTCATCTCTAAGATTTCGCTTCTTTGGAACGATGTCATTCATAAAATTCCACCTGAAGATATTAAGAGTAAGTAAGTAAGTAAGTAAGTATTTCTTTTATTGAGAAGCACTAGCAAACGCACAGCACTGTACATAGCAAGATTAATACATTCAAACAAATAAACAAAAATGTATATATACAACAAAAGAATTGAATGAGAGGCTTTATTGTACATCAGAGGAACATAGAGGAAGAAAAGCTAGGGCTAGTCATAGGGGAAAATGAAGGGTTTAAATAGCCAGATCTAGAAAAAACATTGTTTATTTGTATAGCATCCGGGCAAGGAAGCATTTCTGAGTCAGGTTGTCAAACATGGGAAGCTCACGGTTATGGGACCGTGGCCGCAGGGAGTAGCGCGATTGCTTGATCTGCGGTAACAATTTATGCAATACATGACAAGGATTGTGCAGAATACAGGCAAAGAGTCTAGTATCCGCATTGCTGCAGAGAGTCTCAAATGAGGGAGAAGATGGAGGTAAGTACCTCTGGCGTACCAACCTTCGGATAATTCCCTCAAGGGCCTCCCGTTCCTGCACTCTCGCAAAGCCCCACCGCACAGGCGAGCAATACAGCATCATACCAACCGTAGTGGCACGAACTACATCAAATAATCTGTCCCCGAGAGCCCATGCGACCTCAGGATCCGAAGTGCATAAAAGGACTGCCTTGCTTTTATGGTCAAACGTTTAATGTAGCTGGAGAACCCAAATTTTGCTGTAAGCTCCACACCCAGAATATTTAGAGTAACGCATGTTAGACAATTAACTTAGGTTCAGTGATTCGATTCCACTCAAATCTTCTGCATAGCAGTATATTTGCTTGTTTGATTTTGAGCCCAAGGCTTACTCCACGTTAAGTATCTATTGGCTGTCATTCTTTTCGTATCTGTACTTTTTTATATGTTTAGGTGTCCCTATTTAGCTGGATCCATGGATGATCCCTTCTGGGCCTCCGTGTAGCCAACTACATGTCAAACTGTTGCCTTATTGTTTAATTGTTCGTTTTCTCTTCTGATGGTTACAGAAATAAATAAATAAATAAATAAGAATATTATTGTTCTACCTACAAGTCTTACATGCAGAACAAACTTCCGCCAGTACTAAATATCTGACCCATCCTACAAAGTCACCAAAGCTCCACCTCCCGCTATCTCTCCACAGGTTTTTCACTCGAAACTGAAAACACTGCTTTTTGACAAATCCTATCCTGAATCCAACACTTCTCCATGCCTACCTCGCCGTCTCAACACCAAACACCATCCACCTTAGCCGCCTGCCTGTCTGCCTGCCTGACTCTCTGGAATTTTGTGGGCGCTGTAGAAGTTTCGAGTTTACGATTACGATTACGATACTGAATCTGGAAGTAATAACTACCAGAAAACCATCTACCATATGTTCTATGTACAGCCAACTACCATACAAAACAGAAGCATTGCAATCATCCAAATACTCCGCAAGGAACTAAATATCCTTCCAGCAAATGTAGGTACCTTTCGAGCAACCACGTACCTTTCCAGCAACTAAAACCCTTAAACAACCAAATACAGTGTGAACCCATCTAACCAACAAAACACCTTGCTAGCAATTAAATACTCATTCAGCAAATAAATGCCATTGAACAACCAAATATTCTCTCAGCATAAAAATATACTTTCCCAGAAAGCAAATGCCTTTCGAACAACAAATACCTATCCAGCAGCCGAGCCGAATACCCTCCAGCAATCAATAATAATGCCTTTCGAGCAATCAAACGATCTTCCAGCTACCACGTCCAGCAGCAAATTACCATTCCAGCAACCAGATACCTTTCCAACAACCAAAAATGCCTTTTCTGAACAGCCAAATACCTTCCAGCAGTCAAATGCCCTTCGCGCATCAAAATACCCTTTTAGCAGACACATCGCCTGAACCCAAACGACGTTTGGCTGCAGGCCATATGCCTGCTAAAGGAATTTATCTTGGTTGATGAATGTGTGATTGAAATTGCTGTTCCTTGAGATGAAATTATCAGCTTTCGATAATACGACAAAGTCGAGCGGTAGAACCATTGTTACACAATGTGTTACATATCTGGCATAAGAGAAGAAGAACAAAGAAGAAATGACGCCACGAATGAGAACAGAACATTTAACTACGGGTTATTTTTAAATGTGTTTATTGAAATGTGTTTAGAGTGCTGTGCTCTTAGGTAAGCCGGACATTGTCCTTCGAATGGTCAATGCCCATCGATACTTTATTACATTAAGGCACGTATGTAACTAAGGCATCGTGAAATGCATCAGTATGAACAAAAGCGCTTTCAATTCACTTTCTTCCGTTAAGTGCTTGATTTGCGTTCTTCCGCCAACGATTCGCCTTCGCATCCTTTGTAATCGTTGTGTACAAAGTCAATTGCTTTCAATTTATCGGAGGTCGACCAATAAAACGTCCGTTTAAAGGCGAAGCTTTGCAGCGCCGGTGCCAGAACGAAATGGCTCTGCCTTTACGTAAGCCCACAGTACCCCACTGAAATTCCCATGACTAAGGATTATGGAGAACTGTGACCAATATATAGTGAGGATTTGAAGTCAGCGAATAGACCGGAGGAACGTCAAAGACCCCTACAGAGAAAAGGGCAAGCTGGAAATGATAACCCTGCCATTTACAATTTACTGTAAATCATTAGGATAAAATTATACTAAAAAACGGATTAATATTGACGAATTAAGAACTGAAAGCCAGTATGTTCTTCAATTTATTGAAAGATTAAGCCTCTACAAATTATAGATCGATGCTTTATTACATTATAGGCACACATGTAACTAATATGAAAGAAGTGTACACATTTTTAGGAGGAAATTTGTTCAATTTTAGGCAAATGACGCGAATTAGTTTTAGGAACAAATTCGCGAAGTACAAGTTAACATTCAATCTGAAGAACAATGTGGGTTTACTGAGTTGTGCTAGCTAGCTCAGTCATAAACGTTGATAATTATAAGTTTAAACAGGCATTTGCAAACAACCATCTTTAATTAGAAGGGAGGTTTAAACTTCGTATCTAAGACCAACATTTATGTAGCAGTCATGAAGAAACCTGTCTCCTCCAAGAGTGGGCAAATGTTTGAGATGGGGGTCAGGCATAAGCTGAGCTGTATTGCTTCCATCCCTGACCGTGACTCTGTTCTATAGATGGGTATGATGGATCATGGAGCAGAACGAGGGTCAAACTAATGTGACGTTTCTCCATATATAATCGGCAATTGTAAAGTATTTCGCCCAACAAAAGACTTAAGGAAATAATTGGCCTTGGCTGTCAATCACTCTAAAAGCATTTTGTAGCTTACATATAGCTACATGTTATTACGGCTACAGCAGCTGGAACAAATATCAGCAGTTAGTGGCACAGCAGCGAGATGTTTAAGTACGGTTTATAGCCTTGGAGGATAATCATTCACCTTGACCCAGGACACCGTGTCCAACCAATCACCGCTATACAGTTCCCCCTAGGACAATAACCCCCGGACAATTACCCCCCATATTGATATATATTGATTATCTAAATATACAAGTAATTTGTATTAATCATACAGTTTAAAATTGCTTTTAATAGACATATGTATAAGAGAACCAGAGAACCATGAAATGTCACAGTATGAAATTAAATACTGTTTATTGTTAATTTGTTCATCGAACTTAAAAAGAACTTAATAAGAAAGGTTGTGAGCGATTCCACGTAGATAGTCAAGAACATTGCGCTCACTGTAGTTGCTAACGACAGCCAGAATTCTTGCATTGGAATCAGCATACTTCTTCCTTGGAGGTTGTGATGGGTGCCCAGCCATAAATTGGCTGCAGTGAACTTGTTGTAATGCTTGTTCTCTTTGAATAAATCCAATGAACTTCCAAATGGTTGGATGAAAACTTCTTTGCCCAATTGACCACTAATTGTCTAATAATTAGTTTTTGATGTTTGGTAAATCTTTCATGTCTACTAATTGTCTACTACCAATGGTTTATGATGTCTACTAATTGTCTACTAATTGTCTAATAATTAGTTTTTGATGTCTACTACCAGTAGTTTATGATGTCTACTAATTGTCTACTAATTGTCTAATAATTAGTTTTTTATGTCTACTACCAGTAGTTTATGATGTCTACTAATTGTCTACTAATTGTCTAATAATTAGTTTTTGATGTTTGGTAAGTCAATATGGGGGGTAATTGTCCGGGGGGTTATTGTCCTGGGGGTTATTGTCCCGGGGTGATTGTCCGAGGGGTGATTGTCCGGGGGTGATTGTCCGGGGGTGATTGTCCTGTTACCGTTTATAGCCTATGGAGCATAAAAATTCACCTTGACGCAGTGCTACTGTGTCCAACCAATCAACGCTATACAGTTCGACCTTTGAACTGTAATCAAAAGCAGAAAATAGAAGAAGCAGTGAACACCTGGAGACATCTACGAAGAAAGATAGAATTAACTTGAAAAGTAAATAGATGTAATGATGTAAAAAAGCGAAAAGCCGAGAAATTTGCAAGCAGAAACTGAAAAAGCTGAACAAATAAAAAAGAATAAGTAGAAAAGAATCTGAATAGCAATGAGCATGTAGGAGACTCCTGGCTGCATTGGGCTTAGAGTTATTCTCTTGGCCTCTGACCTCTACCAGTGATGGAGTCGGATTCATCCAGCGAGGTCCATCACCTGGCTGACCCTTTCCTTTGAGCCGTTTTCCTCTATATAGGGCGAGCTGCGTTCATGGTCCGCAGATCTCAGCCTCTCTCGGTCCTCGAGACCGACAGAGGTCTTACCAATTCATCCAGGTCATTGAAGAAAACCATCGATCATTTTCAGAATACTTATATTTTATTATGGTGTTATCATGAAAATGACGATGACCATGTAACCATAATCATGACTGTCATCATGCCTTTCTACGTTGTCGTCACTGTCACCAGGAAACCTTTAGAAATAATTATGTTAACCATAGTAGATAGAATGACGATGTTCACCAGATGTCGATGACAATGAAAATGACGATTATAATAATGTGGATAATTATAACTTCAAGTTCCGCATCTCTTCATCTCTTCGGTCTGCTCTGGTCGCCGATCTCTGCGCTCGGCTTCTAGAGGTGACTTTTTGGTACCACATGCTCGCTCTGCCACCAGACAGCGTCGGGCATTCTCGATAGTGGGTCCTTCTCTTTGGAATGGTCTCCCCTCTGACCTGCGTTCTCTTCCACGAGACTTCTCTTCTTATTTTTATAAATTACTTAAGACCTTCCTTTTTGACCGGGCCTGGGTCGGGAGCGCTTCTGAGTAGTAACCTTGAAGGGGCGCTATATAAATCTCTTAGATAGATAGATAGATAAAAGCTGAATCGCAGGACCATCGGAAAGAGAAGAGAACGAGAAGGAGGAGGAGGAGGAGGAGAAGGAGGAGGAGGAGAAGGAGAAGAAGGAGGCGGAGGAGGAGAAGAAGAAGAAGAAGAAGAAGACGAGAAGAAGAAGAAAAAGCAGAAGAGGAAGAAGAAGAAGAACGCAAACAGGTAATAACTCGTTCTAAGCGGGAGTCCCATCTGACCCGCTGGAACTATTAGGCTATAAATGCGCTCGACCTGAGTAGTGTGAAGCAGCTGGTCACATCCTATTAGCAAATGAGTTCAGCTTCTCTGGAAAGGAGCGCAGTTGAGTGAATTGGTTGGCGTTATGTCTGGTCAAACAGCACAATGTGTCTAACGTATGGACTTTATTGGACGAGTCAAAATTACAATTGGTCACTGCATAAGAAGAAGAGATTGGTCAATCGGTGACCAGGTGACCAGGGCCTAAGGTACAACGTCTTTGCCTAGTGGACATGAACGTGTGGCAGGAATGCAATTGGGAATAATGCACTCATTCTATTTAAGTGTAAAGTGGCATACGGCGTATAAGGACAGACGGTCAGTGTATTTATGGTGGGTGCAGCGCATGCGTAGTGCGGAGAATGTGGAAAATAGTCGGTCCTTGGTAATGAGGATAAGTAGGAAGCAGGACAAGTATAGCATCCCAGGTAATATATATTTATCAGCAGATCAAAGAACAAGTGTAGCACCATCGGACCGTTTACAATCGGTGCGCAGACTCATTTGTGCTTCAAACGCATTAAGAGCTCGAAAGAAACGAAATTTTCATCTGTCAAATAGCATTTCAAAGACTGCAGAAGAGGCGCTACATAACTGGGCTGTTGCAGTAAACAGATGACAATCATTTATCGTCCGTCGTCATGTCTCGACGAATGTGACGACGATTGGTTCATGTCGAATGCATCGCTTCTAAAAGCAGTAGACTATAATAATGTGCATCCTTTGGAACGTAGAGTAGACGCCGTGCCCTAACTATAACCTATTAGCATTCAGGCTGATATTACATGTAGCTTCAACTTTTAAAGTATACCTCCAAACGCACTCATTTAGATCAGCTGGGTAGTCACGTGTGCAGCGCTTTGAGACAAATTTACGAGGCGTAATGTAATTTGTTTTTACACTGCATCTTCTCTGGACGGGTTCTTCTTTCATGGTGTGGCATACCGGGACTTCGCTGAAACTTCAGAACAGTTTCATCTTACTATTCAGCCTGTTCTTCATTCATTACATCTGCTGCATAAGCTAAAAAAACACCTTTGCGTCACTGTGCGTTAGATGTCGTTCATTTGGCGCCTGCAGAGGGAGCGGATGGGTGGCAAAGACATGGGAAATATGGGCCACTGAGATCATCGCTACTAAAAATGGACTTCAAAGCTCTGTAGATCCCGCTGTCATCGTATAAAAGACATGCCATGGTTGCCAAGGCCGTTGACGTCAACCTTAACTTACTCCACAGACAAAATTATATCAACCTACGAGGTCTGATTCTTCCTCTCATTTAATCTAATGCTGAACAATCAGCAGAAGAATCATCACCCTCAAAAGGATTCCGAAGACAATCTTCTTATTTCTTTAAACTGCACCATCAGTTCACGATGAAGAAGAAGAGCAGCATTATGATCATCTATCTTGTTTTCATTACATATTATTTATTTAGACTATAATTATTTAATTGTTATGTAGGACTCATCTTAGGATGGTATTGAGATATTATATAGCTATATTCAGTCTGACTGCAGGAAATCCTGTAAGTCCGATGTAACGCTGAATCTCTTTAGATTTACTGGTCTGCAGACTATTAATGTTGTAACGGTGCCAAATGGAGTTTCGCAGCCACTGCAGGTGCTGCTGAAAGCTGCAGTCTGTCTCGGATGTCGACGCAGAATAAATTGGAACACTTATCTTGAGATGATTTGCCCTCTGGGTCGACTCATTATACCAGAGAACACGCGGGTCAATTGTTCGGTCTGGCTGTCCTCTCTAGATAAGACCATTGCGTGCATTAGTTCCTGCTGCCATCCCATCCAATCCAGCGGCCGCAGCACGAGGCATAAACATGAGCCATTCAGGCCGCAATCTCTCCTCATTCTCTTCTGCAATTGGATGGAATTTTCATTAGGAAAATCCACTACCGAACAGCATCTCGCTTTATGCTGCTGCTGTCGACAAATCATTCTCAAAAGCGTTGTATAGTATTTCAATCTACGGACCTCTCAGCGTTAATTCCTGTCATCACAAAGAAGTTGGTGGCTCAGAATAAATCCGTTCCAAGTCTGATATAAGTTCCAGAATCGCTACTGACAAGTTCTTTACATAAACCGAAACAACTTTCATCGCTTTTATAAATAACACTGATAAAATCGAAATTTGCGTAGCAACTTTTCTACCCTATATGACAACTTTGGCTCGTAATGTGCCATAAAATGAAGGAATAATTTATTGTCGCTATAAAATTATGTAACACTTCAGGTCTATATAACACTATGTAGACTTGAAGGGTTTTTAGTCAGTAGATTTAGGGACACCCGGAGAAAGGTTGATTTTCATGCATAGCCAGTTCCCCAAATGTGTAACCAGGGAACTACAGTATAACACAGCAATTACAGCAGTCCGTAGTTTTGCTGACTAACGAATGAGCGAGAATATAATTCAAATGGTATAAGAATGTTCGATGAAGATTGACACAAGGGCCATGCTTAAAACCAAGCGCTACGTTCATGATATTGAAGCGTTGGCTAATCATGGAACTATCACCAGAATGTGTCTTAGTTCTTGCTTTAGTTTCAGCTACATGTCTGTCAGCTTAGGTTGAAATGTCTTCCTTTGCCTGACCTTGCACAGAAAAGGCTAAAGATCAACTTAGCACATTCTACAATTTGCCTCTATCGAAAGTGCTCAGATGTGCGATCGCTGGGGTTGATGCAACTCTATACTGAAGCGCAACCACGTTTACCAAACTCCAACCGCAAAAACACTGTTTTACATTATATTATAAGCTTGCTTAATTATTTACGTGACAGAAATTAAAAACAGATTTTTAAATATGAATATGGATTTTCATCATCATATAAGTCAAAATTCTGTAGTTGTAAGAAAATCTCTAACGGTACTGTTAGCAATCTTTTGTTTATATATGATATTAGCAGTGTCTCTATCGAATGATATCACGCGCCTGTCAGTAAGTTAATGCAGAATTAGATTAAAAAACAGTCTCGCAATTATTGCCAATCGACGCTTATGACAGTGATCTTAAATGTTTTCGATTTCTTTCTCAAAGCCTTCGTACGGTGTATCAAGTGCTTTTGCTATCCGCAATAAAGAAACGATAAAACGACCGCATGAAGTAAAACAGACTGAGACAATATACGTACGTACGTCGACAGAGTGTTTATGTGTTCGTTTCGATGACCTGCAGCAGCGACCTCTGTTGTTGGTTCGCTGCGAATGGCACAGGTGCGTCCAAGTGAAAAACTATAGCTGCTGCTTCCGACGACTTCCCACTCGGTCTCTGCGCAGACTTATGAGCTGACGTCGTCGGTTGGTGTAAGAGCGGAGAGTGCGTTCCGTTGGATGATGGATCGTACGAACGGTTGAACGGTGGCTTCGACTACATGCGCCTCACTGCAGCAGCTCAGACCATAAATTGAAGGAGGTTGTGTGCGGCGCTTCTTCGAACACTAGCTGCAGCTGCTGTTCTGTGGTCTTGGCTGCTGTGCAGTAGACAAGCAGGGAGGGATGAATGGAGGTAGCGGGCTCTATCATGCGATCGTCATCAAATGAACAGCTACACCTTCGTCCCTTAAGACAGAAACCATGGACGACGGTCGAAGGAAGTGAGAAACGGAAGCGAAGTTCGGTTGGTCGACTGAAGAAGGCGTCGTCAATTGAAAGCGCAATCTGACAAGTATAAAGCGCCATCTCCAGAAAATCATTCATCAATGGCGCCCCCTACTGTCGAATAATACAGAATTCAGACGCTTGAGAAGCTGTGCAAGGGAGAAACTGAGGAGTTCGACAATGCATGTGGCGGATACTCTTGAAGACATAGGGCGCCATGTATAAGGCGATTGTAATCAAATCAAAGTTGAGACACAAACTCACGACCATCTCTGTAACATCAGCTGCATCAACTGCATCAATTGCAGCAGCACCAATAACAGCAACAACAACAACACTAGCATCTGTGGTAGGTTTTACAGTTGACAAGAATTCTTGGCCTCTGTTGCTACCAAGATGGAGAATAAGCGAAAAGTTATCCTGATGTTTGACGACGATGTTTGAAAGCCTTTCTTCTTCATCATCATCAGGACTCACCATCTCCTCAATAACATCACCGCTTTTGACAGCATAAATGAGTTAGTTACTCTGTTGTACCCATTGCATTTGGCCACTTATACGGCGACTTCAAAGAAACTAAGTCAGTTGAATATATATATATATATATTATATATGTATATATATATATAGTTTTTATGCTGGAAATCCAGTCATATAAATATTTATTTTAATCGGTTTTTATGGAGATGTCATTAATGGCGTATGAAAATGCGACATTTACTATACTTCAACTTCACGACCCCGATGTTATAGAAAGCTGAGTCGCGAGTTCTCAGTAATAGCCGCGGAGAGACATATATCTTTAAAACTGTAACATTTTCTACTAAATGTTATAAAACTAAACAATTTTCGCATAGTTATCAATCATTTCCTGCCCAATCGAGAGCAGAATCAATTTTCATTGTTTTAGGCTGTGTTTATGGTTTCATTAGGCGCCGTTACAATTTGCGCGCTTAACTTACTCTTCGAAGACTAAGACGAATAACCAATGACAAGAGACGATGATCGTAAACCTTGATTTTATTATTAGGAATGTAGGCCTACGAAAGGCTACGATTATATTCCATAACAAAAAGCGTCATAAATGTATGCATCATTTGCTGTTGATAGGCCTATCTATATAAATCGATATAGATGTAAATACGCATATGAAAGCAGTAAGGTTTCAACGTTTCGGCAAATATATAGGCCTATAGGTTCAATGGTTCATGTTTATTCATATATGTAAGCATGCCTACCAAAGGCCAGTTGGAATAGATGCGCGTCGTTTTCCCAGGGCGGCCATTAGGTCTCATGTCCTGCGAGCGCAGAGAAGACGGCGTTGGGAGAAGAAGAGGCTGCAGAGAGGTCAAAGGTGAAGAATGCATCATTCCGCTTATTAGGACGAGACGAGGGGATCAGCCGAAACCTCGTCATCCGTCGGCGGATAGCATCAGAACAACACGAACCCAATAATGTATAGAACAGGCGCCCCCGCCGTCTCATATTTCGTGTATGATACACACCATTACTATTATCAATATTATCGATCAGTATATTTATGTGTGAACATTAGTTTGATCAAATAAATTGTATCAAAAAGAGACAGAGACGGTAAACGTATACATGCTGTTCCTTGTGTGAATAAGTAAGGCTGATTGGTCTGAAGTGTTATTAGTGCGAAAAGGCTCGAAGACTTTTTATCTAACGTCTCTTCGCATGCTTCTTTAGTTATCTCCTTATTTTTCATGGCATCGTCTGACGTGGTCGTTCTCGCAGAGGCGTTGATGACGTCACGACACACAGGCACACACGCACACACAGACATCAACAGCTTCGAATCGTCTGAAACTCGTTTGGCTTAAAGACGCATACAGTTGAAGGGATAAAAACGGCTTCTCAAAGCAAAGCCAGTTGAAATGATGACGACTGCAGAAACAACAACAGCTGCTTTACATCTATGTTCTAACAAGACCTTCTTCGGCTTCTCTTTCCTAATGACGCTAAACCGGAACAGAGAAATCAGATGTCGTGTCTACGCTTAAGTCGATATATCTAGGTCACTAAAGTCCTTCGTTATGAAGCGACCGAGTGTTCGAGGGTTTCTTCTCATCAACAAGTGGAATTATAGATGTTGTTGTAACACAGCAATTGTATACATAAAGTATACATAAAGTATACATAAAGTATACATAAAGTATACATATATATATATATTATAGCACCTTCTTCAAACTCCCTTCCATGATAAAAAGTCTGAAGGAGTGGACGGCGAGTTTCAACTTTGTGCCCTACAGATGAATCTCATCTGAGTCAACGGAGTGATGTAAGCAAATGGTCGGATGTGACTTTGAGTTCATCAAACTGTGACTGAACGTTTACTTTGTAACACGAACTGCGTGGAATAGAATCCCACTTTCGGTGTCATCGATAGCACCTTCACTTACAAGCGAATGGAGCGTATCTATCTGTCTATCTGTCTATCTAGAATAGAGCATCCGAAACTGATTGAACGTTGTTCTACTACATGTAGAGGCGCTATGTAAATGTAAGCAATTCCATGAAGAGAAAATGAGTCAATCAATGCACAAATGGACGAACTAAAGAAAACGATCAACGAAGAATTCAGGAACGAAAGAAAAACTAACAAAAACTCAAGATTATGCATCAGTGAAGATGCACATATAGATAGATAGATAGATAGATATATAGATAGATAGATAGATAGATAGATAGATATATAGATAGATAGATAGATAGATAGATAGATAGATAGATAGATAGATAGATAGATAGATAGATAGATAGATAGATAGATAGATAGATAGATACATCGATAGATACATCGATAGATAGATAGATAGATAGATAGATAGATAGATAGATAGATAGATAGATAGATAGATAGATAGATAGATAGATAGATAGATAGATAGATAGATAGATAGATAGATAGATAGATAGATAGATAGATAGATAGATACATCGATAGATAGATAGATAGATAGATAGATAGATAGATAGATAGATAGATAGATAGATAGATAGATAGATAGATCGATAAATAGATAGATAGATAGATAGATAGATAGATAGATAGATAGATAGATAGATAGATAGATAGATAGATAGATAGATAGATAGATAGATAGATACATCGATAGATAGATAGATAGATAGATAGATAGATAGATAGATAGATAGATAGATAGATAGATAGATAGATAGATAGATAGATAGATAGATAGATAGATAGATAGATAGATAGATAGATAGATAGATAGATAGATAGATAGATAGATAGATAGATAGATAGATAGATAGATAGATAGATAGATAGATAGATAGATAGATAGATAGATAGATAGATAGATAGATAGATAGATAGATAGATAGATATAGATAGATAGATAGATAGATAAATTATCCAGAATGTAAGCATTGTTTGGTGCCTTGGTCGAAACAACAGCTTCAGCGACAGGATAAAAATTGACATTACTCAATGAACATTCACTTAGACGTTTTACAATCTGTGCAAGGGGATTTCTTCCAGATCGGACCATACGCTTTATCTGTTGCAAATAATTCTCGAAAATGAAGCCAGAGCAATTATCCAGACATCCAAAGTGCTGCGCCTCTGCCGTCATGTGGATCAGACTATGAACATTGTATACGAGAAATTCTTCACCATACAGTTCTCGGCAGCACAAAACAAAATGTACTAGTAGATCATGGGCATAACTGCTATGTGTCTTGACTAGTGAAGGACTTACAAGAATAGAAATTGCCACACTTAGTGTCAGGAAGTTTTCATACAAGTCCTCCTTGAGGATTCCCTTAAGAACAAGCTTGCCAAAATACAAGAGAAAAAGCCTGAACTCGGTTGCTTTCCAGCGATCAACTTCAACCATACTGCGCGGTCTGCGTGCAAACAATTTAGGAACAAACCGCCGCAATGCGGTCAACCTCTCACTAATTTGATGAGCCTGACCAGCAGATATTCTGACATTTGGTTTGCCTCTGAGCCAAGTGATCAACAGTTTCCTCATAACACCAAGGCAGACTTGGTGCATGTAGTCAATTGGAAATGATTTAATCAAGTCAATAGGCAATTCACAAAAAGGAGAAGTATTATGGTGGTGTTCAATCTGAGACTGATGTCTGAAAGACTGGTCAGTTCGCAGTTCAACATCTGTAACTTCGGCCCACGCTGCGCACATTTGTCGCAACCGGCATATCCCGAATATAACTTCACAGCCTTAACCATGGCTTTGGCAGGTGCATCACAGACAATGCAACTTAACTGCACCTTAAACTTACGAGCTCCAACCATCACGCAGGAGTTCAGAAGATCTCTCAAATCAGAGATAGTGTCAGTTAGAAAATCCAAATTTGATGGCTTTGTCTGACCACAAGCAAGTGCAACTGGGAACACTTTCTCCGGTTTCACATTTACAATGGCACACAAAATTGGTCACACAGAGGTGCTGGAACTCTTAAATAAGGGAAGGCCATCTATATTGAGCGAAATCTCCAACTTATTGTCAAAACATTCCAAACAACTGTCTGGAATTGTCTCAACAAACCTTTGCAACTGTTTCTTAACATCTATAGATAAACATACTGCATGCCAGACTTCTCAGAAATAGAGACATGTCTAGCAGTTTTCAACAAAGAACGAGCAGTTGATGGAACCCTGTGTCCCGCCAACTGAAGAATGTTTAGCAATTTGTCAATAGCATTCTGCTTCACACTGAATTCAATTGCCCAAGCTGTCAACGAGTCTGCAAGCACGCCATCATCCCAACGCCCACTGTCTGAATCGGATGACGTGCATGATCCAAATTCCTTATAGTCAAAATTAAACCAACTGCAATGTTTCACGTCCGAATCTGTGTTAACAGAATATTCACATGACTCGTCAGCAGTGCTTCTAGCTCTTAATTGAATATCGCAGCTTGTACTTTCGTTAGCATCACGATTTTCAATGAAAGTGTCCTCATTCTGCATTCTGCCATCTAGCTCTTCGTCACTACCGGAATTGTATTGCAGTGAATCATGCACGCCTGTCATTTTTCTAAAAGCAGCCATCCACGTCCTCTTGTACTGCTTACGATTCATTACCGAAACTGTTTACCACGACTAATTATAATAATAAATTAGGTTATCTATAGACAGTGTCTATATAGGTAAACTTCTCGCCAAATGATGTAAATATACAAATAACATATGCCAATGTCATTAAACACGTAAACTTTACGCCGCCATTTTCACACAATGACACAATGGAATAATAAGTAAGCAAATATATAGTAATGAAAATAAGTAAATTTACAACATATAATATGTTGCCAAAATAATCTAGTGCAACAGTTGTCACAAAATATTTAAATATAATCAATGGCACGTATACACAGTACGTATATATGCACCTCAATACTCACCGTTATCTTGTAACTGTTTTCAGTTGTCACGCGCGTACGTACGTCTATCGCTATGCACGTTTATACGGAGTCGATCGACGAGTATATAATGCATACGCATGCATGCGCATACATGCATATATCTGCTGCAGATGTGTATACCATGCAGTCCATCGCTTTTGTCCAAATTAAAGCGGTTAAATTTAAAGTCTTTGGTTTTGTCAGTTTACATATTCATTCCGGATGTTTCTATAGCGCTTAATTGAGATCTTCATGCATGAACTGCATAATTATGTACATGCATAATATATATATATATATATATATATATATATATATATATATATATATATATATATATATACACAGTATACTTCGTAAATTCACATTTATTTTCATGAGATAATTAATATTCAAAATATATATGGTCGAAAATATCGCAGTACAATATTAATTATACGCGCGCGAGTATACATGCATATATTATATGCACGGAATTTAATTAATATTGTGTGTGCATCAAATGTTCATGTAATATTTGCCGGATATTTGTCGCAAATATTCGTTAGGCATCATGCTCGCGATATTCGCAAAAGTTTGGCAATGTTCGTAGAATATTCCCTGGATATATTTCGTAAACATTCGCTGGACATTACCCCCGCGAATATTCGCGAATATTCGGTGTTAGCTGGGTTTGGGGCGCCCGGAGAGCTTCTAAGGATGAGCAAAGCATCTCTGGATATCGTGCTATTATTATTATTATTATTATTATTATTATTATTATTATTATTATTATTATTATTATTATTATTATTATTATTATTATTATTATTATTATTATTATTATTATTAATATTATTATTCTTATTATCATTATTATTAGGCCTATTATTATTATAAATGCGGCCAGTTGTATTATTCTGAAATGTTAGCTTTCGAGATTGTACTATGATCGTTCCTGCATCAGTTGGCAATTACGTCATAAAAATTAATCTCGCTAGAGGACGCCGTGAAACAATCGATTTGAGCGTCTCCAGTAGTGGTCATTCCTGCGTTGATCTGCCGAGCTGTTAGACGGTCATTGTCGGACGAGGAGAGAGACAGAGCCTGGAGAGAGTGAATAATCGCCGAATAGAGAGAATCTGACGCTGATCGAATATGACGGATGCAACGAGAAACCTCTCAACGGCGATGCTGCAGGCCGTCCGCAACCGCAACCTCGACGGCTTTCGAGCGGCCATCGAACAGGGCTTCGACGTCCGGTCCTACGTCCGATCGAAGAAGGCGTCCAAATTGATCCCATTCGTTGAGGAATTAGCCAGGTCACGCTTCTCCAAAGCTCTTCGGTGCCTGATCGTCGACGCACAGCCGTGCCAAATCAGCCGCGAGGACGCCGTCCGTGCCTTCCACGACAGCGTCAAGTCCGGAGCGTCGAGGACCATCATCACCGTCTTCGTCGACGCCTCCATCCTCGGCACACTCCCCGTCCTCAGTCTGGCCGACTGCTTCCGCTATGCTATGTTTCGTAAGGCGACGTCACCACTCCGAGTCGTCAACGTGCCTGGGTTCGACGCCAACTGTTGCATCCAGATGTTCGCCGGGGGATGGGAGCGTCCTCTTCATTCATCTATCCAGCGGAACCAGTCCGAGACGTCGTTGAGGCTGCTGCAACTGGGGGCAGAGGTGGACGCTACCAACTGCTACGGGATCAGCGCCCTGATGATGGCCTGTGGCAAGGTACTTAATTTCTTTAGTTAGCGGAATTTTTTTTATCCCTTTAGGGCCTCCTTTTTGTAGCCAATTTGCAATATGTATACCTGACCTATGCTTCCCTGCCTTGACTTTGTCAGTAAGACAAGCTAATGAATTAAATGTATGCTGGAATTCTGTGTATCGACTTATATTTGGGTTTAATAAATGGGAAAGTGTTAAAAGTTTCATTAATGGACTGGGTAGGCTGAATTTCACTTTCCTGGCGAAATTACGCCGTTGTAAACTGTATTTCCATTTAATCTATTCTGAAAATGTTGCCCTTTATAATCTGTTTTGGACATTCCTATTAGACAATTTCCATAATGATGATTGCCTTGCCTTGGTATTCATGAAGAAACATGATGCCATTACACAATAATTGTATAATAAGTTTGATGACATGTGTACACAGAGCTGAGCTTTTGTGGTCTATAATTGATGCTTTCTGGACTATAATTAATGCTAGATGTTGCTTTTCTTTTTCTCATTTTTGTATTGTTTAGTTATTGTTCTGCCTCTGTGGCGTAATAAAGTGTTCATTATTCTGTTTCATTGGTTCCAAATAAACATTTTGATTTTTGATTGATTTTGATTTTGAAGGTTGACTTTGACGCTGTGCGCCTCCTGCTCTCACACGGCGCCGATCCCAACGCGGCCGACGGCATCCGAGCCACCACGTGGCCACTCAATGTCGACGTAGGAAGCCCAAAGGCGGCGATGTATCCAAACTTCAAATGCGGTCGGCGCCGATGGGATCAGCGAAACAACACAGACAAAATCATTTCTCTGCTCATTTGCGCAGGACTTCGACCGACAGCGGGAAGCTGGTTTCAGAGAACGGTTCTTTCCGTTCACATGTCCCGCGACGCAGGACAGGTCCTCCAGAAGCTCGCCCATCGATTGCCGACGCTGGCCGAGGCGTCTATCATCCAGGGAAGGCAGGCGATCAGGATGGTGATGAACGGGAAAGGGGGACCCGGATTCAACGAGATCCTCAACGACCTCGGACTTCCGAACTTGATGAAGGAACAGCTGAAGATCAACCTCATCAACTAGCTTCGGCTACTTCTAAAACTCCTTCCTTCCAACAGGCTAGATAGAATTCCAAGTGGAAATTAATTAATCCTGCAGCATCATTAAAATTTAATTGATTAAAATTTTATTTTATTTTATATTTTGCACTTTCAATATGTTTAGATATAATCGGATATAAACTTTGTTTTTCTTACCAAAGTAACTTGAATTTCAGCTCAGAAAATATTGTGTAATTCTTGAAATACTTTGTAGTCTAGAAAGTCTACTGTGGTATGACAATGGCTTGTTGTGTTGGCAAAAGAAAGATTAAAAATACTTATACATGTACAACTTGCTGTTTGTTTTCATTCTGAATAACGCAAGGTAGGGTAATGAAGGTAAAGGTAAAGAAGCAAGGAAAGGTAATGTAAAGTAGATAATGTAAGGTAATGACAGGTATAGAAATGCAAGATAAGAAAACAATAGCAAGGCAAATGAAACCTAAAGGTAATCGTAATCGTAATCTCCAAACTTCTAAAGCGCCACTCGAAAGCCAAGCGCAGGGCACCAGCTTATTCACGAGCGCTGCTTCTAGTCAGAGGGGTTGTCCAAAAGAGTAGTCCGAGGGAGTTCCGAGTCCAGTTTCCAGAGGATCAGAGAGGGCACAGCAGATGTTAAGGTGGGTGTCTTTTAGGTCGAGGATTGGAAAGTACTGGATCAGATGAGTCAGGGTAAGAGCTAAGGTAAGTTAGGGTAAGGTTAGATAAGGAAAGGAAAAGGAAATTGTAATTGTAATTGTAATCGAACATTTATATAGCGCTGCTCAAAAATCAGCAGCGCTCTCGACCTGCTTCAGATGAGACGGACAGTTAGAAACTTCCATGGACTTTAATGGTCCTAGATATCGCGCACAGCTGCGATGATAAACTATATATAGCAGCAGCGAAATGGAGAGCACTGCGATCACAGAAATGTAGTATTATTCCGCTCTGAGTGAATCAGTTCCTCAATTTAGTCATCCCCTGTTGCATTAGTCGTGTTTGATGGATATGATGGAACAAGCAAAGAAAAAGATTGAGCTTTTCTCTTCCATAGATATCTCTCATCCCGTACTGTGCAGCCTGAGAGCAATATGGCTTCGAGACCAGAATAGACCATCTTAAGATCAGTTGACTAAGAGAGTAGGCCTAATCCATTGGCCGGGTGGAGGTCTCACTTACCATAAAACCTATATAATTATAGGTCTCGTCATATCAATTACAACATCTTCGGCTCCGATTGAGTGAATTTTGCTCCTACAACATGCAAGATGTTTCAGTCAGAAGGGATATAATTAAGTCCAATGTAATCGTAATCGTAATATTCTGATTTTTTAAAAGCGCTACTGAATAATATTCCCGAACGCTGCGTCGTGTCAGAGGGGTTGTCCAGAGATATCAGGTGAAAGTTCAAGCCCGCTATCTTCATAAAGCACCTTCAAGGACATTGACTTTCGTATCATGCGAGTTTTTTTCTTGACGAAATGCACAAGCAGTTGCAGTATCAAACTTACCAACCCACGACGTCACTAAGAACCAAGAATAAATTGCAATGCAGCAATTATAATTGACAATAAAGTAATTGTAAAGTAATTGACTTTTAGACAGGATTTAATTTTAATTGACTAAAACAAAGGTGATTTCAATTTAAACTTGCTGTGAATACCTTTGGATCTCTGATGATCAATATTTTTGGTCTGTCTTTCTGTGGCACGCATAAGAATAGGGTGGCCTACAAAACTTCTTCCCTTCCTTATCTGCGTTCTATTCCTCCAAATGTCTCAATCAGAAACGGACCAACGTCATCGGGAAGTGACTGAAATATTCATAAATGTAAGGAATGCTTAAGTTGCTCTCTCTCTCTCTCTCTCTCTCTCTCTCTCTCTCTCTCTCTCTCTCTCTCTCTCTCTCTCTCTCTCTCTCAGATTCAGTTGTATGTATTCACGCATGCAAATATTATACATGCATGCATGAATGTATTTAAGTATGTGAGTATGTATGTATGTATAGGCCTATACGCAGACATCGTGCACACCACTATTGCGTTTTTCAGTAACTCACAAAAGCACTGCTTACACCAACTGATACTAGAGTACAATAAGAGTAGAATAAGAACAAAAAGTTCAGTATTAAGCTAGCAGTGTTTCTTAACTATAAGATAAAGTAACACTAAAGTGCATGTTTTACACTGATAAATATTTCAAATAATCATTCTCCGATTCTCGATTCTCGACATGGTGTCTCTTTCTGCTCAGTTTCTTCTTCAATACACATCAACCGATCACAGAACTTCCATCAATCGATGGCGCACCAAATAGCCAATCCTTTCAATTCCTCATTCCAGTTTCGTTTAAATGTGCCCAGACTTTTGGAGTTAATAAATAGTTTCAATGAATGACTTAAACGTAAATGCTCTGCCTTTAATTCATCTCAGTCTTGTTTCATTCCCACTCTGTTGGTTAACATTGAACACCGACTGAGTTTCTGAAAAGGTTGGTATCACGTTCTATGATTATATTAAAGTCTAAACATTTTTAATCATTCTTCGGGGAATTGCTTTCGTAAGACTGAACGCTCAGCCTCTGGCGAGGAAGCTGTCCTCTATCAGCATTCACCAGCAGCCTACAGTCGACGACTTGTACTGGAAGCGATGAGGTAACAACGACAGCTGAACGACAAGACGCCTATCGAAACGAAACACAAGCTGCCATCAAATAAAGAGCCTCATCCTTTCTCCTCTCATTTCTCTTCCTTCGCGACTTCTCTCTTCATTTTAAGCATGTTTACCGTCTGCTTACTTTTCCTCCTCCTTTCCCTCCTCCTTTCCCTCCTCCTTTTTCCTCCTCCTTTTCCTCCTCCTTTATCTCCTCCTTTTCCTCCTCCTTTTGCTCCTTCTTTTGCTCCTCCTTTTCCTCCTCCTTTTCCTCCTCCTTCTTCTGTTAACCCTCCTCTTATGCCTCATCCTTCTCTTCCTACTCCTCCAATTCTTTTTCTGCATTTTTGATTGACTTCACTTTATAAATGTTTGTGATCTACCACTTTCTCCTCCTTTTCCTTTTTCTTACTCCTCCTATTCCTTCTACTCCTCCTTTTCCGCTTCTTCTTTTTCCTCTTCTCTTCCATCTCCTGCTCTTCTATTGCTGTCTTTCCATCCTTCATACACTTCTTGCCTTCGCCTTCACTTTCATTCTCTTGTCTTGTTTTCACAAATCAAAACAACTGACGAGTTCCCACATCTACATTTTGAGGCACTTAAAACGCGTTATATTAAGTGTTTTCATACATACATACATATATGCATACATGCATATATGCATACATACATACATGCATACATACACACACATACATAAATACATATTATATACATACATGCATACATGCATGTATACATACATTCAAACATACTTATTATATACACATACATACATACCTACATACCTACATACATACATACATATATACATACATACATACATACATACATACATACATACATACATACATACATACATACATACATGTACATACATACATACATACATACATACATACATACATACATACATACATACATACATACATACATACATACATACATACATACATACATACATACATACATGCATACATACCATCATATTAATTTAGCAACGTAAACTACGGCTTAGCCTTTGACTAGACTTTAGTAGGACTACTGAAGTAAATTCTGTCATCTTTGCGTGTTTGAAGTTTCTGTGTAAGTAGCTTATGTGTAAGTAGTTTGAGCTTCTCTGTTGTTGTGACAACTGTTGCGTCATCGCCTTCAATGTATAAAACTGCAACATTTAGCAGTGTCAGCTGGTTGTGTCAGAAACCGGGACAATTTTGCTCTTTAGCAAAAGTCGTCGGGACACCGGGACACACCACGAAAACCGGGACATGTCCCGAAAAACCGGGACGTATGGTCACCCTAGCATACATTCATTCATTCATAAGAACGCTTTTCTAAGATGTTTCAAATTGCGACCAAGTTTATGCAACCATTGTTTCATACAATTAGTCTCTACGACTTCATCTTCTAACAGGCACACTCGCTTGGCCTACAGCTAGCCATCAATGATCAACTGTAGAATAGTATACGGACCTGTTAGACTATGCGACGAGTGAATGTGGCTGTTTGGTTGTTTCGGTAAATGAAACAAGGATTCGAATTGACTTCGGTTGTCCTCTGAGTTAAAACTGTTTAATCGCTGTTTCAAGCGCTGTTCATCGATGATTTCAGAGTTTAACGTCCACAAGTCCAAAGAGTTCTTTTTACACATATCCTGAATTTTTTGAGTTTTAGGTTGATCAGAGTAATCACTTTCATCTAATTTTATATCGATCCAGATGAACAGAGCGTGAGCACCTATTTCCTGAGCTTACGACAATTCGTCATAAGCAGTCGTTGCTCTACAGCGGCAGCCTTGATAAATTGCTTCATTAATAAACAATAATCGCAATTTTGTCGCATGAAGCAGTGCGAGATTTAATCCACACGAGAGTTATCATTGGCTAAATCTCGTCATCAATCTCCATTTTGCCAGCAGACAAGAGATATATGCTCCGTATGGTCCCAATGACGAATAGAGATGACGTCGTTTTTACAGAAGAGAGTGTTCCAGATATCCATCTGGTCACATAGCTCCTCTATATATCTACCGTCCAATCGTTTGTACGTGCGTCCTGTCAAAACACAATTCGCATCACTTACGACTGATAGCAAACGTGCAGATAACGTTAACTTCGACCTTTGCGTTTGACCTAGTTATGAACTTTCGTCCGGAAATGATTTTTCCCATGCATTATCATGTTTGTGCCTTGTGCTTAATCGATCGATTCAGAATAAGTCCTAAAACAGCAGCAATGATCCTTCAAGCCTATCAACGTCACAGAGAGTCCCTGACAGCCAAGGCGGAAATTGTGCACTGACAGTATATGATTCTCTGCCATTTGTAGGCCTATAGACTAGTGTCCAGTGTCCTTCGACAAGAAGACGGCTCCTCATTGAAAGGTTGCTACAGAAGTAGTGGCTAGGCCTCCAATTCGTTGCTTAACAACCGCTTGCCTGGTTTTGACTGCCTGCAGGGTCGTTGCCGTCGACCGCCGCACATCAGATGCTACGTGACAACAGAGAAACAATGTTGTTATGTGGTCGAGGCTATAGCTCCTTCATACCTCAAGACCTTCTCGTATACCTCGATCTCTTCACTCCTGCTGGTCGCTTCAATCTCCGCTTGGCCTCCTCAGGCTTTCTGGTTGTTACCCTCATTCGCGTGGCTACTGCTTCTCAGTCTAGAGGTCTTCTTCCTCTGCCTTAAATTTTCTTTCTATTTCTGAAATGCCTGTATACTATAGGACATTTTATTTGTTAGCGATAGCGCTGACTTTGGTCGGGAGCGCCTCTGAATCGACGCTGAGTGGTGCTTTATGATTACAATTACGGTTGATCCCTGATTCAATCCGTTGAAATAAAAATGTTCGTTAATAATAATAATAATAACAACAATAACAATAATAATAATAATAATAATAATAATAATAATAATAATAATAATAAAAATAATTTGGTCCGGAAATTTCGGGCGACCCAAGAGAAACCAGTTTCTTGTTTCAGCGCCTGTCGGTTGTAATCCAACGTTTCAACGCTGTTGCGTTCCACAGCACTTTTGTTCTTCCAGATCTTGACAAGGATGGCCACTCCAGAGTATACATTGCTTATTATTAATATCTGACACCTGAGGGATTATAGATACCTCGGGTAAAAAATAAAAAATAAAAAAATAAAATAAATAAAATAATAATAATAATAATAATAATAATAATAATAATAATAATAATAATAGACCGAAATAAATTATTCCTGGTCTATTTTGGTTTCTTGTTCTTTGTAATCGGTGGAATGATCACTTGAACGTTTCCATTTACCGTAGTTGTCAGAAGTTTCAAAGGTCTTTCGAGAGAATCGATGTCATTCGACAGATGGCGATCTCTCGTGGCCGGAACAAAGAAACGACACCAAATCCTCATCATCTGCGTATGATCAAAGCACAACAGTAAAAATATAAAAGCAATTGCTATGGAGATCATATGATGATCTTGATGATTATGAAGTTAATGATCGTGATGATGACCACGATGATCATGATGAAGGTCATAATGATTGTCATGATGATCAGCGTGATGATCAAGATGATGAACATGATGAACATGATGACGCTCATGATTAAGATGGCCATGATGATGATCATGATAAAGATCCTTACTGTGATGTTGATGATAACGACGACGATGATGATGATGAATGGTAATGGTGATAGTCATGACAATGGCCATAGTAATGGTGATTATGATCATGATCATCACTATCATTCTCCTGATAATGGCCATGATGACGATCAGGTTTGAGTTGTAAGCGTAAGGCGGATCGTGCGAATGCGGCGCATGTGATAAAACACGTTCCACTTACTCTTTCCATATGCTCTGAGAAGGTTAATCCCTCGTCCATGATAACACCCAAATCACTCGCAGATAGTGGAAAAAGAGACCTCAGGAAAAAGGTGTGACGAATTAGGCAGATCATTTCAGCAGATCTACCGACGGCTACCAAGTCATGTGTTAGAGATCGTGAGGATCGCCATTTGCCAACCGATGCTGGATTATTTAAGATAATTTTATTTAAATATTATCGGGCGTTCACGGGAACCTTAGATGGCGTAGCGTCCATTCAAACACACAGCGGTGGTGAAGGCTCTCATCAGATCAATTCATTGACACAGATATTTAACTAGCAGGATCGAGGCCACACGGTCGCTATATAAAAACCTGTACATTTACTGTGCAGTAAATATCGTATCTATGCAGAAAACATTGCGGCGGTCAATAACTGTCGGACACTGAAAGGTAAACACGACAGGATCGTTAGCTTTCATGTTGGAACAACATTAGTTGCATTAATCCACCGATATGAATTTGCGTCCGTATTGTTCTGCGAACGCGCTTCCTGCAGCAGCAAAATTATCCCGATAGAAGGCCAGTATGCTGTTCTCACTAGAGCTGCAGAACTAACAAATATCTAGATGCATGCGCATTGATATTACTGCCATTCACAAATATCGGACTATGTGCTAATGTGCGCTAATCGTTCTTGCAACAACTTGTGCGGTCATTGATTTTGGAGAGAATGGCTCTGCTGCTCATTGTCATCGTCAGCTGCTGTTAGTTGAGTTCATTCGGTATATAACTCACTGCGTATGCTGCGAAACGCTGATTCCTGCATGTAGGGCTTACGATACTAGGTGTCCGTTTTGATCACTATTTCTGTTAGCTTTCCCTTGTGAATAATTTCTAATTTGAAGGCTAGGATAAGGAAGAGTTGCAAGTTAGAATCACGCTATATTTCAAAACGATGGCAAATAGGATAAAGGTTTTTCCGCTCAACGACGGAACAGAAGTGTCAGGACTGTCGCTTGATGATACGAAGCAGCAACAGAATCGTGATTTAGAAAACTCTTGGGATGGACTATGTCTTCAGGCGACGGAGGAACTGAGGAATTACTTTGGAATTAAACAGTCGACATTCATTCGAAGATCCGAATCCTCTGTCAGTGGCATGAGTAAGTTGCTCTTTTATCGATTGATTATGGGAGGAAATGTTCCACTTGTTCTCAGAATTCTGAACAGCTTAAAAGACTCGGATCCTCTGCTATACCGCTGCCTTCTTCTTGGAAAGGCAGAAGTCAATCGCAAGCCAATCAATGCAGATGCTCATCTCTTCGTAAGATGCTCTAAAGGCGTTGTGACTCTATTCGTCTACCTGATCGTCTTGCTTCCTTCCTACTTGTTCCTGACTCCGATCTTTTACATCGTACACTTCATGACATATTCCTGGAACATCCATTGCAAGGGATCTAATGATATAAGACTTCCTCTGCTGTTTGCGGCGCTCAGTAACAACGTCAATCTCGTCCAAGTGTTTTTCGAGTATCAACCGACGATTCTGACGGCCACCGATCAAAGCGGATGCAACGTATTCCACTACTTGGCCCATTTATCGACCTCCGAAGACAGTCGTTCAGCTAATTCGTGTTTCGACGTCTTGCTTCGGGTCTTCGGTGCATCGGCTGTGAGGTCCGTCCTGTCGAAATGTCGAAACGAGAGAGGTCTGAGTGGCCTTGAGTTGGCCATCATGGTCGGGTCTCCTCTCTACTTCACCAAGATCCTGGAGACGGAGGGAATCCTTCGCCAGACGAAGATGGTTCTTGGCATTGACCAGGTATTCATAGCCAGTGATCTCGCCATGGACGGCGGTGCAGGAGACGGCGTTACTCCCGCCGTTCAGAGCCATTCGTCTGGCTTCACTTTGTCTCACTATGATATGTCGCTGTACGAAGACGGAGACGTGTTACAGGAGCAGAACTTCCTGCTTTCGATTCTCTATACACGAGACCTGATGGCGATGAGCCAAGACGAAGTGAACAGCATCACGAATTGTTCGTTGCTGAAAAACTGGATTGATGCCAAAATCAAAGTCAATTCGCGCATGGTGAATATCTTCTTTCTTCTCAACGTGATGCTGTGGGCGCTGCTTGTAATGTACGTCAGCATAATCGGATTGCTGGATGTATCCGATCTTCTGAAGATCACTTACTGGTCGATATTCGAAAGCACAGCAGACACTTTGAATGCTGAAATGACCAACGAAACCAACTGTCCTCAGCCATCGTCTTCGAATTGGTTAGATGCCTACAACAACACATTAGATGTAAGCGCCATTTCATTATGCAAGATGAGCGAGGTCTGTGGTTTTGATGTTCTGTCGACCATGGCTAAAGCACCGAAGAGTCTGGGACTCTTTCAGATGGCTGTCGTTGCCATGTTGGTGGGCGGTTCCGTCTTTGTTGTGGTGTTCGATGCGGTGATGAGACTGACGTTTCTTCATCTTCAGTACTTCTATCAGAACTGTCCTCATCTGCGACTGTCCATCAGACGAGTCTTCAGAAGACGTATTCCGATGTCGTACATCGCTCGACAGCTCAACATCCTCTCCTCCTGCTTTGTCTCAATGCTCGTTGCCCTCAAGATATACGACAAAGGCAACGAAGTATTGGACGCAACCACAGCGAGCATTAAGTATGTGTTCATGTCTTTGATCGTAGTACTTGTCGTCTTGGCTGTCACCTTCCGAGTTTTGTCCATACTCTATGGAACACGCGTCCACCAATTCGGCGGCCATTTCGTCATCAGCATGTGCAAGATGGGAAAGATTCTGATGCAGTTTTCATCCTTATTCATTACCGTTGCTTCGGTCTTCGCTTTGACTTTCCAATACGCTGTAAACGATCCCGAATGCCTAGGGAAAAAGAAGTTTCCGTTCGACCAGCCATTGCACGCCGTATTCGGTACTTTTCGACTGATGATGGGCGATAATGCTTTGCCTGATCCAATGGTCGATCAGGTTGTGATAACTTATTTCGTCTATGTCGTCATGGCCAGTGTCATCATGCTGAGTCTGCTGACTGGTCTGGCTGGCTCAGTGGCTGATCGAGTGCTGTCACCTGAATTGAAAGACGTCCTTATGTTGATGGAAAGGCTCGAAGAAAGCATCGATGCAGAGACATTGCTTCTGTTCGTAGCTTTTCCGTGGCGCAGAGCCATTCATAGGTGGCGCTGTCGTCGTACTCTGGCGACCAATATGATCGTCAAATCACCAGAGAAAGGAAATAGGGGCAAAGTCATCATCGAGGTTGAACATATCCAAGACAATAACTAACTGTGCCACCTCTGAATGAATTCCCTCTGAAGTTAATATCTGTAGTCATCAGACGTTGTGCTGTTAGAGTTTTTACAAACAATTCTTGTGTATATAGTCAAATAGTTTTGGAAAAACATGTACTTTAAGAAACATTTCATTCCTAACTCTACTTATCCAAGGTGTACAGTCATCTAGTGGCTGACATAACATATGCTTCCACCACCTCTGATCGGCATGGAGCGAGTAACCTCAATGGTAATTCTCGGAGTCACCATCCGCAGCGATCTGAAAGCAACCAACCAGGTTTGTGACATTCTCAGTGCGTGCTCAGGTTCGCTTCACGCGTTGAGGGTCTTGAGGACGCATGGCCTCTCTCAAACTGGTCTGCACGAGGTGGCTTGGGCCACCGCCGTGGCCCGTCTCCTCTATGCCGCCCCTGCCTGGTGGGGCTACGCCAGCGCTGAGGACCGTTCCAGACTTGAGCGTCTGGTGCAGAGGATGCAGAGGATGGGTTTCATCCCACCGCGATCGCCGGGCGTGGAGGAGATGGTGGGTGCAGCTGAAGAGCGACTGCTCCAAGCAGTTATTAGGAATGACTGCCATGTCTTGCGAGGGTTATTTCCACCAATCGTACAACGACGATACAACCTCCGCCCAAGACGTCATAACTTTGAACTGCCTGCTAAGGATGTGAAGAACTTTATCCCTCGTGTACTTTACAAACGCTTGCCCTAATTCTCACCTGACTGCACACCTGTCTGATTTTGTTTGTTTGTGTTTTATTTAATTATTTAGCATATTTCTACTGTAAATGGTTGCGGTCTGTCAACCTGTCAGAAAATAAAACGAATATCTATCTATAACAGAAGTAATCGGTTCGCGAATTGCATAACGCTGTTCTCTCGTCTGTTTCGCGATTCTACAAACTCGATCTTCTCCAGTAGGCCCTACTTGCTCGTTAAGGCATTTACACTTTCGTCTAAATCTTCGCCTGTTCTTATTAGCTATTTTTAGCTCAGCCAATCACGCCTCTTGAAAGCGTCACCAATCGCAGAAGCATTTAGCAAAATCACTTTTCTGAACAGTTGTTATGGTGGCCTGCAAATTGACAACGCAGTAAATCTGAATGTGAGGATTGGACGAACATTTGTTAGGTGCCGAAATGGAGTCATGCAGAGGCATAAGTGAAATATTGAGCCCTGACAAGTGATAGTGCACAGGGTGTTATCAACGATTTGGTACTTCAAGCCTTTTGTTGCAGACGGTTCCAAATACAGACAGTTTGAAAGACTGCCAAAAAATAAGTGAGTACTGCAGGTGTTTTAGAAAGTCGCATGGGTGCACGTGGTGTTGCATGCTATCTCGTAATGCTTTCTCGTTGCATGCTATTGTGGGGATGAGTATGTAATGCTTTCTCGTCAAATTTTGATTCAAAATGCAATTCACTCCGTTTCTTTTATAAGAAAATGTAACAATTCTAGTAAGGGAATTTTAAACCACCTCCAGCTGATTAAATTAAAAGACGATACGGCATACAATGCCGCATTGACATAGTCTAGTCATTGTCTCACAGTCTCATCTGACTTGCTGAAGCATTCTTTCCTCTAGTATGCACACTGCGCAATATGTCGCTCGCCGTCATTCAGTGTGTATAATGTTTAGTGGCATTCCTGATTACCGGTAATAAATAATATCCTGATTACCGGTAATAAATAATATATGAATAGGATTATAATTCGGGACCGAGCAATTTGGAGCGGACAATTCGGAGCGGTTAATTCGGAGCGGCCAAGAAGTATTTTCATCAATCCAACTTCCATTTAGGCAAGAGTTATTTTCATCAATCCAACTTCTATTTAATCAAGAGTTATTTTCATCAATCCAACTTCTATTTAAGCAAGAATTATTTTTATCAATCCAATTTCTATTTAAGCAAGAATTATTTTCATCAATCCATATATATATATATATATATATATATATATATATATATATATATATATATATATATATATATATATATATATATATATATATATTTGTGCTCACTCAACGTACATGTATGTTGTGTTGTAGATTGTCTTGAACGTGAAAATATATCAGATGTTTGTGCTACGGTTTGGGGTAACTTTGAATGCCTCAATATTTTCTCCAAAACCTGGACAGAGGGAATGAAGGAAGATATAAAATGCTCGGAATGGTGTTCACCTTATGTCTATAATTATGTCAAGATAATGATTAGTTGAAATTAAATTTTCGGCTGTTTTTGCCAAATATATGCGGTTGTGACGGGGTAGTGAAAACATTTCCTTTGTCGGCAAAGGGTTAGATATTATATGAATAGGATAAAATTAATGATGTCAGGGAAATAAAATTGTCATGCTGCATGTGATCACAAGAACCAGGAGATGATTTTTCAGAATATGTCTTTGTGGTCACAGTTCATATTATGGTTGAACGTTGAGAAAATATGTCTAAAATATCTGAAGAAAGATGAAGAAGTGTTGAACGTCGATTAAGAACAGAGTTTCAATAGTGTTCCGAATGTAGGGCCTATAGCTACAGATGGGTGCAAAGTTCGGAATCACTTGCTGATTTAGCAAATTCTTCAATTCATTGTTCTGTAGCCTACGAAGGTAAATATAGGCTACTGGTAAACATAGGCACGTAAAATAAATGTTTTCTTGTTGTTTGATTACTAGTTTGTAACTTTTTTCTTTCAAATTGCATGACACTAATTTTTTGCCATGTGGTGGATAGGCCGATTTGGAAAAAAAACACGTCACCGGGTCACGCTTCTTCTGTGTATACAGTCATGTAGGCCTAGTCATGTGTTGAAAATGCGTTGAAATGAAATAACGAACATGGACTGTACGACCGTTAGCCGATCATGTACTGGCCAGAAAAAGGCCGGTTTATGTGCCAATGAGAAGAGATCAGTAGTTTTGGACCAGCCCTTGCTTTGCTTTGTATTGCAGGCTGTCTGTTCTGTTAGTAGTTAAGATTTAAATTGCATAACATGTAAATGTACAGGGCAGTGCGTTTGTCAGGCGCTTAATTAAAGAAAAGATTATTATTATTATTATTTTTACCACTTTGTCTGAAGCGTGTCGGCCCTGATTGGACCATCAGCTTGATGACGACGTGAAAATAATAAATGTCAATAAATTTATATAATGGTTCACAGCCATAGATGCAACTGAATATATATATCAATGAAGGTTTTAGATTTCGGTTCAGTTATGCAATTCTGTGTCAGTGATAGTATGACTTTCGAACGCTTCTGACGATGAAAACGGCATTGAGATTAAAAAGAAACAATAAACTGTTTTCCTAAATAGCTATGCACCGGTAGCTAACCAACATTTTAACCAACAAGGCATAAATCGATGGCGCTCACTTCAGTCTCTTAGCTAAGAGTCTCTGAAAGGTGACTGCAGGCGAAGAGTTGGCAAAAGCCTATTTAGTTCCAGCCCTACTTTGCCCTATTATAATTATCACAAGTAATTCCTTCACAGCTTCACGTTACTTGAAGTCAAAGTTAATGTCGATCGTCGTTTTACCTTCTACGACGTCATATCCAATACTGTTGTTCTATTGTCTTCTCTTAAAATGCGATATAGGCCTATTTAAATGTATGGATTACATTACATTATAGCCGCAGTTCCTATGACAAAGTGAAGCTAGGAAATCGATTCAAACTTTCCGAAGTATTTCCTGTCAGAAATGTCGAAATGAAGGCGTTCGGAATTAACATAGCGACCCTGAATCAGTGGAGCACTGCTAATGAAAGAATTCATGGGTGAGCTGATTCCATCTCTATCGATAAAGTATTAATCGAATAAAATTACAATGATTAAGATCAATAATTGAATAATTGAATAAGATTAATAAAAGATAAGCTGTGGTTAACTGAAGCATCTCTTATAGTATTTGCCTTAAAGAACTTTAGCTGAGAAACCGATTCGAAGCCTCTTGACGGCAACCACTGCGTTTCGTTGGAGATCAGAGCTGAGTATAGAGGTGTGTCTGGTAGAGGTCAGAGGTCAGTGGTGGAGCCAAACCGGAAGTGGCAGTGTTGATCGGACTCGTTCTGACGTTGCGTCTAGATGACGATGACGTCAGATCGGCAATAAGTTCTCGTATTTCCGATCGGAGTGACGAAACGAGTTCCTGCTTGAAGGCGTCCATATCGTCCCAGTATCCGCCGCCTCCGATGCCCCGCGGGTCGTAGCCATTGCGCGTTCCTCCCACGGCGGCGTTGTCTGCCGAATGGTCACCACCCCCAGTAGACGACGACACGGCTGGACCGGTGTTGTAGGGCGGAGGCTTAGCGCCACCTCGACCGCCTCCCTGCTGCAGGGTCCCTGCTATTCGCTTGATGTCCCTCTTCAACTTCTCGACATTCGCTGTATTCTGGAGATCAGCCCTCTCGCGATCCACGCGCAACTCATATCTATAGTAACAACAAATGCTATCGTTGTTACTGCGACAATGTAGCGTTTCAAATATATTATAACAGGAGCAATTGTTATAAACCTCTCAACCAACGCTGCTTATCCCGCTTGTAGTTGTAGCTTCTATGATTTTGCTTTGGAATTCCACCAATTATCAGAGCTGCAGCGTGTAAAGGGATTGAAATTGATTGATCCGAAAGAAAAGGAGGCCCGCATAATTGGCATTACCCTATCCCAACCTAGTACATATGAATGTATGCATCAGAATACAGACAGCTTTGGCAGACAGCGAGTGGTGCATATAGCGTGGGTGATAAAGGCATTTTCGATATACTGTCTCCACATGCTCAGAGAACAATTCCTGACTACCCAGGTAACGCATCAAAGTAGAGAAGGAGGAATTTAGACAGACTTGTCCTGCAAGTTATGCAAGACAATCTTTTGAATCTGCCGTCGGGTACCAAGCCAGATCAGTTGAATTTACCAGAGCTTCAGCCAAAGGCGATTGGATGACCGTAAGCTGTAACCTGTGTCTCTTACCATAGGCCAATATCGTTTATGCCGTCGCTAGAGCACAACACTTTCGAGAGGCGCTATAAAATCAGTTTACACTTCACTGCGTCACAACATCATCATTTCGTCGTCGTCGTCGTCGTCGTCAGTCTTCTAATTATTGAGTTGTTGAATGGGATGATCAACTGATGAGCAGCTGCCACCTACCGAAGGCTGGAGATGTCCTGCTTGATTTCGAGCAGATCATCTTCGCTGACTCCGTCCTGATGTAACTGCTTCTTCCACTGGTGAATATAACGACTGACGAGACGTCGCATCACATCCTAACACAACATCATCACAGATCCCACTGTTCATTATCATCATCAACAACAACAGTAACTCCTTCACCATCTGCAATGTCTTCATCATCATCATCATTATCATCATCATCAGCAGCAGCAGCATCATCATCATTATCAGCAACAACAACAACAACAACAATGATGCCTTTATCATCTGCAATGCCATCATCATGTTAGTCATCATCGTCATCATTATCACCATCAACATCGTCATCATAAATGTCATCATCGGGTTTGTCGTCGTCACTCTAGTGGTAATACTGCATTTTCATATCGCATCTTTGTCGAACTCTGTAGAAGAGGAGTTCGCTAACTAAAAGCGCAGAAGCCACAATCAGAAAATCAGCGCAGTTTCTTTCACGTTCCAACAGCATCTTTATAAGTACATCAATAAAACCCTAGACATCTATACTAAACCCTAGACTCTTCAAATAATCAATCAAAAGCCAATTATGTCTCGGATCTGTTAACCTAAGTCGTAAATATGGCACATGGCCATATTTTTGTAATCTCATTGCGTTCTGACAAAGTGTTAATGAATAAACCAAGATTCTATATTCTATAAAGACAACCAAAATTACAAGATTACAACATAGAAGAGACAGTTTAATGATAGTAGGCCTATTAGGCAAACAGCAGATTGAGGATAATCGGAGTAATGTATTTATATGAAAGAAGTGGGAAGAACATGGCTGCAGCACGTTGCAAAGTCCTGTATATTAGGCTGACCAGACATCCCGGTTTTCCCGGGACAGTCCCGATTTTCAGCTAGCTGTCCCGGCTGCCGGGGAAGGTAGGCCAAACTCTAAATATGTCCCGGTTTTTAAAAACTTATCTGACTTTCCGATCTTATATATGATGTATTTCATGTGCGTTTGTCATGTGATGAAATAAAGGATATGCTTACTTACTTTATCAACGTCTCCTTGATTTTACTACTGGCATCTGGCGAGTAAATTCATTTTTAATCTCACTTTTATTTATTACCATGCATAATACCTCTTCCGGTTCTAAACGTCATATTGCCGTAGTGATAATATTCTGATAAAACACATTTTCATAAATAATAATTTGAAACTAAATTACTAAAATAAAATTATAAAATGTCAAAACGAAAATGTTCTTTTAACGACGATCAGAAGGCCGAGTTTTCATTGTTGTCCAGCAGTGCGACTGATGGTAGTACTGCATTCTGCAATATCTGTAAGTCAACTATTTCGGTTGCTCACGGCGGCCGGTCACACATCAATGACCACATTGCTACTACAGTAAGAAACACAAGATCGCTCTGAGTGCAAGAGCAAGTTCTTCATCATTACCGAAATATTTTAGAATTTAATTTTAAATTTAAAAGCATTAAGCATGATTTGAATAAAACCTTTCACTTAGTCTTATAGACTTATAGTCTTATACCAATATAATAAGCATAAAATAGATATTTGTGCAAGTTATATTATATTAATTATTGACAACATGACAAATTTATTTCGTGATTGAAGTGTCCCGGTTTTTATAGTTTCCAATATCTGGTCAGCCTACTGTATATGGACAATTGATGATTTTGGTGGTAAACAGCGTCTGACGGTGGTGATGAGATATGACGCTGCATTTAAATTCTTCTACCTTATACTTGTTTCGCGGTTCAGAGACGACGCAGGGTGAACTACCAACATCACCATTTCGACTGGGTCTCTGCAAATGAAACAAAGTCTTCTGTTTAAACCGAGAATAGGACAGAAGAATTAGAAAATATGAGTTTTAAATTAAATATATCTAACAGAATACCTAAAAGAATAGATTATAATGAGTAATAGAACGCAATAGGTTATTAATTTGCTATGTAAGAAGGTCTGAAGTGTCGCTTATGGTTAGCCTTGTGATACTTTGGCCCATGATGCCCAGTCAATTGTACGATGCACAGGTCTAGTTTGATTCATCTAATTGCCACTGTTAGATCATTGAGTTGTAGTTGAAAGCAGAGATTATTTGTAGGTTGAGACACAAATTACAGGTCATACAGAAAGCAGGCCTTAAAAGTTAAAACTACGTACACTTAATTCTTCTAGTTAAGAATTTTAGTACAACAGGTTCATGAGTGACTAAGCGGTGAGAATAATTGGCCATTACAAGCATACTGGCAAGTACGTGAATCAAGGGATAAACAATTGGATTATATACCTGAAAACAGCAATAGGGCCTAAGTCTTGCGTTTGTCGCTTAAATCGCTCCAAAAACCTGCGTATAGTCTGTTAATTGCTAGAGCAAAAGAAATAGTTCTGTAAACCTTAATAAGCCAACGCAGTTGATTAGAAGGTACTTACGACTTTCTGGCAGTTTTTGTTGGCGTTCATCGATAAAAGCTGAACAGTAAAACGACTGCATATGTAAATATAAAAACAGTTAAAAATCTTATTATATAAAGACTATGAGCAGACAAAACAGCAGTGCTATTATCAGCCGGAGCAGTCTGGAGCAGCGTTCTGGGACTTTTTCAGCTATTAAAAATAATTAAGTTAATTTAAATATTTGATAAAATATATTTGAAATTATTTAGATACTTTAATTGAATTTACGTGCTTTCAGTGTTTATTGATATTGATACATAGTCTGTCTATGAAATAGAAATATTAGCATAAAATATGCCCCTACGTTTTTTGGCATCTTTGCGTTTAGTCAGAGACACAGAGACAGAGAGACAAAGGCAGAGAGACAAAGGCAGAGAGAGAGAGAGAGAGAGAGAGAGAGAGAGAGAGAGATAGAGAGAGAGAGAGAGAGATGCTAACCTTGGTAGTGCTGTTTGATGCATGTTTTTTGGCATCGTTACGTTCAGCGGCGGGTGAGCGTTGGTCGCAGAAGAAGACCCTCAGAGCGCGATGCATCCGTCGCAGGCAATAGAAGATGGACTTAGGGCTGATGAGGAGGTTGAAAGGCGGAGGAAGAGTCGAACCGTCGTCGAAGTAACCCATCCACAGCTTCGATCGGGCGAATTTCCATTCTCGGTCGGCGTGGTCCTGCAAAGAGTATACACGCTACAAATGAAATAGAGGTCAAACGGGAGTGATTTGTAAGGTACATAAAATACGTTAATTGTTTATTATGTCTTAATACACTTTTACTTGTGTTATGCATGCATCGCCAGACGGATGAAAGTTTTTATATCATTTTAATGCAAGAGTGTTCTTGGAAAAAATGTGATTCAACATTCTATTAAATCTTAGTCATTGTCTCAGTCTTGTCTCATGTTATGTCTTTCGTGGCACTTTGTCTATAAAATGTTCGCCTTAATGGACTCCGTCTGTCTGTCTGTCTGTCACTTTGCCTTTTCATCTGTAGCTTGTCTGTCTGTCTGTCTCTCTCGCTGTCTCTGGATGAAATGATGGAACTGCATCAGTTACAAAGGCTATTTGCTGTACGAATTCCCAGTGGGCCAGATACAGACGAACCTTCCTCCGTTATGTCACTAAATGACTCTTATTCTCCCATATTCACCGATCAAACGACATTCGCTACAGTGACCACAGTGTCTGCCACATAAACAAGACTCGGTCGAACGTGTCAACGATTCACGGAGTCGAATAGTGCCGTCCTCTTTTGTGGTTGTCTTTGAAGACGGCTCCATGGAGATCCGAGGGAGTACTTGGGGAGTCAGATACACATCCCATGATAGATGTCCCCAAAGATCAGTAAAACATCGAAGCTGCGGCACTTCCTTTTAGACTCCTTCGTTCAGTCTGATTAAAAATCATGTCCAAAGAAGTATTTTTGTAGCTATCAAAAACGTTTAAAAAAATAAAAATTACGCCTACAATGCCTATCAGTCCGTTTTCACATTAAACATGAATGATTAATGTGGCAAGAGGCAGATCAGTTATGAATTGATTTATTGTAGAAAGAAAGCAGTTCAGAAGTACAAGCATATAGGTGTGAGGTTTTCAAAAGGCGCTACATAATAGCCGGACACACACAGACATAATATGACGATTGCGATGTAATTATCTAATTCCGTTGTATTATATAAAAGTGAATCATAGAGAAGCTGTTGGTTAGACAGCAGAAAGGCAAGTATACGTAACAGAGTGATTATAATGAGAAGAAGGCTTACCACAGTGATATTGAAGGACTTGGACATCATGGCTATGAGCATGTTCAGAAAGAGAATCCTAGCGGCCACATTGTACAGGCCAAAGAGAAGCTTTCCAAAGCCTTCGATATAACGAAGCTTAACTTCGAGGACAGCGAGAGAGATGACGCCAAACAACGTCCAAAACAACGTTATAAACGATGTATCGAGTCTGTAAGAGAACAGCAAACCGTTACAACGATCTAGGTGCCACTCGCATAGCCTCCGCGTCTCCACTCCTCCTCCACTTCCTCCACTTCCTCCTCCACTTCTCCTCCACTTCCTCCTCCACTTCCTCCTCCTCCTCCACTTCCTCCTCCACTTCCTCCTCCACTTCCTCCTCACTTCCTCCTCCACTCCCTCCTCACTTCCTCCTCCTTTTCCTTTTCTTTTTTCTCCTCCTCTTCTTTCTTCTTCCTCCTCCTCTTCTTTCTTCCTCTACTCCTCTTGTTCCACCTCTCCTCGTCATCATTTTCTCTCTCGTCCTTTTCTAAGTTTTTCTTATCAGAAGAATTTTTCAGGAATCGAGGAAATTGTGATCGGTAATTAGTTTTAAATTTTTGTCAATTTGGAAGAAATTTTGAGGCCCAAAATGATTTGAAAGGAAGTTGATGTATAATATTATCGAAGGCTTTGGAAATTCAATGATTCTTTAGGACCATCGCAAAACCCAAAAGCTCCGCTGTAGATCAAGCCCCCCCTTCTGTTTCACTGAAAAATTAAAATAACTGATTTTCCAACATACTCAGAGACATTGTCTGTTCTTGAACGAACCCATTGGCTAGATAATCATTTATTATGGGACGACCTCCTAGCGGAGTCAGTTGCAGTGTTGCGATGCTCCTCGCCTGTCGTGTGTTACAACCGATTGGCTAGAAATGAGAGACGAAATGACTGACTGTCTGAGAGACAGCCAGCAGACGACGACGACCGCCGCAATTACCTCGATTTCCTGAAAGGAGTTGGACATCATAGCAATTAGCATGTTAATGAGTACAATGACGGCCATCGCGTGATAGACCATCAGCATGTATTCTCCGATCAACTTAGTCAGAGGCTGCGTGTCGCCCTCGCGCACCGTGCTCAACTGCGTCAGACCGAATAACGACCAGAACAACGTTACGTAGCTTTTGAAAATACTGAAATGAGAAGACGACGACCAACAGTCAGTCAGTCGTTAGACAACAATTCACACACAAAATCTACTCACCTATAATTGCATTCTAGCATCAAATCAACTAATTATATAAATCATTCAAGTAATTACTATAAAACGGCTGATTTCGTTGTTTAGCTAACTGATGTAGGCCTACTGTTCAATTTCCTAATGAAATTTTCCACTATATAGACTAATGCAGAAAGCTCTCTTGATTAGTTTGCTCTCTGGGTGGCGCTATATGAATATTCATTTACAATTGCAATTACAATTTCTATCACAACGAAATAGAGCCATACTGTTCCAGAAGGAGTTGGACCATTTCAATGAGTTTGTCCATAAGACGAACAATTACAAAACAATTCGTGGTTTACTTAAACCAGACAAATTCTTTTGAACATACTATTCGTTTCAATAATTGTTGGTGAAATCCGCTCCTGTAGACCTATTGCCAAAACGAAGTCACTTCGCTTCGATTAATTATTTTTGTTACCTGCAGTTTATACTATTCGTCGTTATCATCATCACAGTTGTCGTTGCAATCAGGATGAAGAATTCGACGGCGAAGAAAAAGCATCTACAGTGTGGAACTATTCATCTTTTCCATTGTCGTGTGAGTATTGCAAAGGCCTTTGAAAGTACTGACAATGAACCATTCATTCTGTGCCAGCAGCATCACATAGAAACTGAGTCAGTCGACGAATACTGAGTCACCTCTGACGACCCCCAATCCCTCCATCATCATTCCATCCCTCATTTCTGCCTTCTTAGGAATTGATCTTCGCCAGAGCCAGGCGTTGTCGTCGACACGAACGCCTCGTATGACAGAGGGACATAATATTCTCCCATTTATATCTTCCGTAATCTTGCTTTTGCTTCACTGCACCCGCACCTTTATAGTCTTTGGATTTTGCGTGACCAAGAACGATAAGAAAAAATCATAAAACTCGTTTCGGACTAACCAGTTCTTTAAAGAAGTTTAGCATTTAAACATAGACCTACATGCAGGATCCAATATTACGACTGCAGAGGAACTGAAAGCAATTCTGACATGTCTCTTCTGTTAACGATGGACTCAGCGATTGGCTGATAAACTGCTCTGTGTCTTTCAAAGTGTTTAAAATTCTAACTGTAGCCTACTCTCCAAATTATTTTGTACAGTTGTTTTGCAGGCAATTAGTACTGTATAAATGGAAGATTATAGAGTTTATGCTGTGAACTATCTAATAAAATCATCTGAATGTCTTTAGTAAATTTGGGAACTAAATATAGGGTAAAACACAAAACTGTACGTTCTTGCACGTTTCGATATTTGTTTGGGCCAGTTATAAGGGTTGAGTTAAGCTAGATCCACAGCATGTCTCGACAATTTATTGAGCTGTAAGAGGAACGAACGAACGAGCACACTTCCGTTCTCTTGAGAGATTCCAGAAGGCGCTATATAAATGCCCATAAGACACTCAGACACAGCGATACATGAGCACACACCACTCTGGAACCGATGGCGTTGCATGACTCTGTCTGTCTTTATTGTCACGCCACAGACTGACTGATGACAGTGTGTCCGGGATATCGTCAGGGCTCTCAACAATATTGCTTTGCCTCCTGCACACTTACAGATCTAATGAACTTAGGCTGATTGTTAATATTACGTGAATGTAAGAAAACAATGAATAATACTATTGAATTATTAAATGATCTCAACTAAATGACATCTATGATTAATTATGTATATATAATAATCATATATGTCATTTAGGTCTAGTTAGCCTATTGCGTACGAAATGCTACGTGATATTAGTAATAATGCGCTGAGGAAGTTTTTATAATAATTGTATTCAAACTGTTTTTTTAAATTTAAACTTAATAGTTGCTTTTTTCAATGAAATGAGATGAAACGAAACTCTTACGGATCGAACGCATTCTCAAAGTCTGGATCAGCGTCGACGTTGTTAGCGACTGTCGTTCCTCTCGGTCCAGACGTCGCTCCTGCTGCCGCTGTGTCTGTCGTCGGAGTGGCACTTGGACTGGTCAGGCTTCCGGTGGCTGAGTAGAAGTAGTAGAGTTGGTTGAGGCCACAGGCGAACGAAGTGATGACGAGGAAGAAGATGAAGAAGAACTTTCCGATGTCGATGAGCATACAGCCGAGTGAGATCTGGAGTGGACCGAGCTGAGGATTGGCCTGGAACAGATAGATGATCCGAGCGAAGCTGAAGACGTTGGCAATGGCGAAGACTCCTTCGGAGACGAGCGTTGGATCGGCCTCAGGCCACAGGGTGCGAGGCAGAGTGTTGGGCCAGTACTTGGCCGGATTCCGAGAATGCAGGTAGGCAACTAGACGCAGCGAAAACGTGCAGAGGTAGAGTGAGAGCATGATGAAGTCCAACCAGTTCCACCACTCGCGAAGGTAAGCCTTGAAGCCTTCCTCCCACAACTGCTTGCATTCAGCCCAGACGAACCCTGTCCAACAACAAATACACATGCCTCATCATTATGCAATATGTAAAATCGTAGACGCTATAGATTTCCATGCGCTATGGATCACATCCAGATCTTTCTTCTGAATGAAGTCATAGCTGTTTCCATTTCTAAAGCAGCTAAACAGTTGATCGTTGGCTGAGGAATGTCTGACCGACTGTTACCAATACGCCAATCAACCAAAAAGCATGAAATCATCTGGGTGATATAAAAAAAACTACTCATGTCTTAGGTTCTGACGAGTTCGGCTGATGCCACGACATTTGAAATTATGTAACGTAATTCTAAAGCTACCATAATATGACTGTTGGAAACGCCAATCAAGCCTCGTGAGAGAGACGCATCTCTGACGTCTTTGTTGATGGCATTTGCATCACATAATATGACCTCTGCTCGCAATTGTCATTCAGAGAGCGACTTGTGTGTGTGATGACGACTGTGTTCAAACGGCTGAGACTGAACCAGGAAAACTGAGTTCATATGGTTCGGCAAAAGGAAGTACGTGCAAGTGCAGCGTGGAAATGCCGCGTGTATTCACATGGCATTTCCGGATTGGGAAGCACAATACGTTTTCCGAGATCCTATTTTGCACTGAACTCTGTTAACGCATTACTGCCGAAGATCCGGATACACAAGCTTTTAGTCTATCGTCAGTTGCACCTCATATGTAATTGCTGCCAATTTGTCATAATTCTCACAGACACGCTGCACCGGGTTTCGGTCGAAGAGAGGATTGCATTTAGAGCCTTCTTATGGAGAGGGTTCTCAATAGTCCGTGCAGCCTCGGAATTCATCACATCTCAAGCAATATAATTATCTTCTGTTAAGTTGATCTATCAAGATATGTCAGATGTCCAATGTTTCAGCAAGAGGTTTCTGAAAGGCTTTTAAATACGTCATACAATTGACCAGCTATACTCATAGGTCTATACATGCATGCCAATCATAGACAGCATATGCATTTTGTCTTATTCAATTATGTGTACTAATGTTGCATAATAATCGTTTATTGACGAAACACTGGGTTGGCACACCGCAACCCATTACAGCAGTATTACCAGTTACAAATTAGCAAATTATTCAATTTAAATCACTGTTCAAGCACGGGGCAACATAGTCATCGGGGCAACATTAGACTCCTGAACAATGACCTCGGGATTTTCTGTCATCTTTGGGCGGCAATTGAAAGTCATGTGGTCTCGGTCGAAGATCATGATGAAGAATATTTGTAGCAGGAAAGACCGATCGCAGCACATGAGTTTTGGATCGCATAATGTTATTACGTTTTCAAGCACTGTAGTAGTATGCTATAGTGACGGTGCTATTAAGTTAGATTGGTGTCGTCGTGAGGTGCTTGGGGATTCCAGCTTCTGTAACCGGAAGCCCTATGCTTTGAATCTGCCTCCATTTCATGACCTAATGTGTTCAAAGAGCTGCTATCAAACGAAGTGAATTCTATGATCCAATGTCATCGAAAACTATATATCTCTTGTGTAACTTTTCCTCTTTACGACGACCATTTCTTGAAAATGTTCAGTTTGATTTATTCAGCATATTCGACTTCAGCGCTACAGAGGTCAGAAGATTTAGATCTGATTAAACGAAAGATGAGAAGTCGAGACAGAGGAAGGAAAGATGAGACTCGATTTATGAGATGTTTATACATTATTGACTAGACCTGGGAAGTGGGAGGCAACTGTCATCGGAATTAATCGAAGCGTTAGTTTATGTTCTATTGACACAACATTAACTAGACATGTTGTCCATGTCCACAGACCGCATAGTGGGTGGGCTTCGAATTTCACTGTTCACCATCTAGGCGAGCAATGACGTTGTGTGTGTGTGTGCCTAGGTATGTCATGTAGGTAGAGGGTCGATCGATCTTGCTCTCTGCTTCCCTTTACACTGGAAACTGATTGAACGAAATGATTGATTGACTGTGTGCTCTGGGACCACGGAGTTCTTTCCGTTTACGATGTCCCTCGAGTCTCCCTAGACTCAGCAAATAAGAAGTGCACCGTTGGTGACGCACTCTTTCCACAGAATTAACGATGCATGTCGATGTATATATTTCCATACTAATGTGCGTATGCACGTATGCAGTGTGCACGTACACATGTACGTATGCAGGTACACTTGTTCTCAGATATGCACACGCGTATGTACGTACATACATGTATGCATTCTTGCATATATGTATGCATACATGACATTGTGTGCAAGTGAGAATGGATGTGTAAATGCATGTGTATACACATATGTATGTGTATATGTATGCATATATGTATGTGTATATCTTTGTGTATCTTTATATGTATATTTGTGTACGTGGTTGGTATTTATGTAACAGCTTCAGAAACCTCTGATACGATGGCGTTCATATAAGCTTCTCATTTTCTGTTTCCTCTTCAAATGTATCTCGACTCTTTTCGTTTTTATCTTAGTTCCACTAAGTCTTGACGACTCTATTCACTTATCTATTGATCGTTTATCCGGTACTTTCTGTCTCGCGGGGACAGATTCATCTTTTTCTTGTTTCTTGCCTGTACTGTGTAAATATGTATAGTCTATTCATATCTCTCTTCTTCTCCATTTATTTCTTCTGTCTGTCTGCCTTGCTGTTTCCGTATATGTGGTGCTAAATGTGGCTATACTTCGTTTATATTTTGTTTTTCTATTATATATCTGCATATTATCAGAGGAACTTATTCAAGAAGATTTCGACAAACGGATTAATAACAAAACGAACAGAATTAAGTCAGGACAGAAAACGCAGAACAAAACAACTTCTTCACTCAATAAATGTGTTTCCTTCTACGGATTTAGGCAACATATATATTTGCATATATGAACACAGTATATATATATGTATATATATATATAATTATTCGTATATATTTTGTATATATTGTAGCCGAGTCGGGAGCAAGAACACAGGAGACGTTCAGGAGACAAGCCTCTTAAAGGAACATATATCAAGATTCTGAATTCTGGAATAGTCGCAACGTTGTTTCGTACGCAAGTGGGCTTTTTAGGAGGGTTTAGACAATTGCTTCTTATTTATTTTGATTTTTCTTGGACAGTCTTTCCTCATTCTATGGCATAGATCTTTGTCTATGTTGAACTGAGTTCAATCAGAATTCAGACGCAGTGCTGACTGTAGGCCTATAGTTTTAATATATCAACGAGTTTCTCAACCTAACTTATGTCATCGATTATTCCTATGCCATTCTGTACACGAGTAGGTTTATCAAGAGGCTTGATATAGCGCCTTTCTCTACTTCACAAAAGCGTGTTAATAACAGGTTGATTTCTTTCTAACAGCATTTATAATCAATTGTTTAAAAATCGTCAAACTTTCTCAAGATAAGCTCAAGAACAAAGCTAATTAACTGAAATTACGCATGGACGCTGTCTGACACTGTTATTTCTATCAGCGTTATCAGTTTAAGATGTTTTACTAGCGCTTCTGAAAGGCTCTTGCTAAGAGAAGCGCTTTATAAATGGCCAAATAGGGCCTACAATACAATACTCATTTAAAACAATTGTTGCTGCTATATTGTGGTAATGCCTTCATTAAAAATATGATTTACTCCACACATGCCATTCCTTAAGGGGCGAATTTAGCAGCTGTGCATTGTTCTGTGTTCAGATAGAAAGCTTGTCGGTTGTACATCTAACTAGAGTCACGGATCTGATGTTGAACGTGAGATGCGAGCTGGTGGTTTCAGCTGGGAATGCCTACTGACAGGATTTCTACCGGTTTGGTCAACTGAAGATTCTTTGACTTCGCCACACAGAGACAAATTGCCACTTGCGATTTTAAAGGCAACTAGCCATTTAGATTTTCCCTACCGATGGCGCAGAATACATGTGGCCATTTATTTATTCATACCCATGATGTAGGCATTTAGATATTCCTGTCCATGACGGAGAAGACAATTAGTCATCTATTATTCTTACTATTGCTGGAAGACAAATAGTATTTTATGAATGACTTTGTTAATGGATGAGAAGTACGCAGTAATTTTATTTATACCTACCCATGACGTAGAAAACAATTAGCCATTCAAGCTTCGAGGGAGGAGGTCCCCGCTGCTGCTGTCTGATCTTATGGTCTCCATCCTCCGTTCCGATATTCGTCGATGCCAGGATGAGGAGGAAGAGAAAGACGCCGAACGAGGCGCTGTGGTACATGAACTTCATGAACGGTGTTCGGATGAGCTTTCCCACTCTGCTGCGGGGAAGAAGAAGATAGACGACGGCCATGATGGGCAGGAGGCAGATGAGGCTGACGATGATGACGACCTTCGTGGGAAAGCTGCGTCGACGCCAGCCAGGGATACCTTCGTACCAAACGGAGGACAACAACTGCTGACAGTGAGGATGAGCCACAAACTGAAACAGATCCAACGACAACTCATTCAACCAAACTGATATAATTTCGTCCTCATCGTCATCTGCACCGGCATCATCATCATCTGGCGAATTATTGTATTGTATTGTATTTGAACACTTGTTATAGCGCCCCTACCAGATTTCCCATTCAGAGGCGCTCCCGACTACCGCCGAACGCTGAATCGAAGTTTCGCCGAAGCGCATGATCAATTGCGAGTGAAGGACTTGCCCAAGGTCCCTACGCAGCAGCTTTTGAGGTGGATTCGAACCCGCAACCCTACGGCTGCAAGGCACCGAACATACCCCTATACCACCGCGCCCCGAAGGTCGTCATCATCGTCTGCCTCATTATGAAGTTTAATGTTTTAGACAGATTATTTCTTTTATCTAAACCTGTTTATATATGTTTCGCCTGGTACTATCCATCGTAGCCATATGCATTATACAGCGTGGTTCGTTAACTGGTGTGAGACTGATGTTTGTCCCAGTAGCAATCTATAGTGCGAGATGTACGGGTGTTGTTGCTTGTTTATCAGCGGTATCTGCGATCATCCCGAAGTATATTCTCGTGGCATCTGTATTCTAATTAAAAGATTAGCGATGATTGATGTCGTGTGTGTGCTTAAGCCGAAAGATCATCAACGCAAATACCGCCGTCCCTATGGACTGACCTAGGAGTGGGGCAGTCGTGTCATTTGTCTATCCTGCGATATGCTCTTCATTTGTTATCTGATGCAAATTGTCCCGAGAGTTCATTGACTCTGGATTCGAAGCTAAACTAATCGAAATGCTTTCCTCATTCAGTCCTTATTCAAGTTACATGGCATACACACACAATTATATGGACTTCTTGTGCACACGATGGACAGGGACTTTCTGAAGTGGGCGCCTTCAGTTCACTTTGCACTCCACTTAGATAGGCCCCACATGAGTAGTTCTTAGTTTTGAGTATACACATTGACTGGAGAAAGATATCTTCGTTGAAAATAGCGGAAAGCTCTATTTGGACATAGCTTTTTGATGTTCTTGTAGAAACGCGCATTCGATTGATAAAATATTATTTGCAATGACTTTCTCTGTTTGCGATTATTATACACTGAACGTGTGAGACGCCGTATAGCTCTGAGAAAATTAAATTCAAATCAGATGTAAACCTCGTGATATAAACAGTATCTAATAGCATATAAAAAACATCCAGGAACCGAATCTCGGCTTCAAAAAACAACTATTATAACCTTAACGTGGAAAGCATTTTAACATTTTCCTATCTTCGTCGGCTCTATCTTGTAGAATTGAGCTCTTGTAAAGCTTTAATAGAGCATCTTCTGAAACCACGCTCTTCCTCGTGTACACACACGTGATACGCCCGAGATTAAGTCAGCATTTAATCAAGGCAGCATTTTCAATTCCTCAGTTCCTCACTTTCTCACTTGTTTCGCCAAATCTATCTAATCTTTCTTGTAAACCCACTCTTACCACCGTTTATTTAGGATTCAACGCTTATTATTCTGGTGTCGGCGTCAAAGTAAGACGCCTGATTTATCGAAAGTGGGATTAGTCGGATTTCACTTATACTGACCTACTTTATGTCTCACAGCAAGAGTCTATGTTTAAGGTTGGTCAACCTTTGATAGAGGAGCACTTACCTGCCGAAGGGCAGAGAACTTAAAGAAGAAAGAAGAACCTTCTGTTCATATTTGAGAGCGAGTTTGAATCGGTCGAGAGTGAGTTTCTCTTTGTCCGTCTTTGTATCTGTCGATGTCTCATCGTCTTCGTCTGGCACCGGTGAGTCATCGAAGCGTGACTCCGGCGCTCGATTGAGCACAGCGATCACCTCCTCACTGCTGCGACACTGGTCCAGTAGACTGCAGGAGTACTGCTTGCACTGTTCACTCAGCTCAGCGTAGATGTCCTTGAACTCGTTCTCACTCATCGCCAGGTGATCCAACTCCCAGGACAGCTTGAAGGCCGTCAGCACCGGATCCGGACTGGTCAGCGAAATCCACGCAGGACTCGATAGGGCGCGGTACGTATGGATGCGGAGCAGCGAATGGCGTAGACTGTCTTCCGAGGTCTCTTTGTTGCAGCGCTGACAACTGCACGTCAGCGAATGAGGCTTCGAGATGGACGCCCCTCTGGACAGGAGCAGCTGGAGGATCTCAAACTGGTTGCAGTGCGCTGCTAGGATGACCGGCGACACATCCGGTGAGTAGTCGGAGCTCTCTTCGCCGTCAGCCAACTTGTGGTTGGCCCACTCGGACCCCAACATCTCCGTCGAGATACTCGGATGATCGATCAACATCTCAACGATGCGATAGACTCCTTCGCGAACAGCATACAAGAGAGCATCTCCGATCTTCACTCCTTCCTGCTTCAGCAAAAGCTCCACTATCTCCACGTTTTCATTGTCAACTGCAATCTAAACAATGAATACAAAATCTGAATCACTGCGACCAAATCGTATCTAAAAACAGTTTCTCTTTAGTATACCGGAATGGATGAGCAGAGCAATAAAACAGCGCAGACTGATGTCAAAGAGAAAGGAAATGCCTTTGTTGGCGTCGCCTGAGTTATGAATTATTTACAACTACGTCAACAACACCATTCCATCGGCAGTTCTCCTCTGGACTGTACATTTGGGTAGAATAGTTACTATGACAAGTCACGTGCAACACATCCACTGATTCTACTCAGCCTATGACCACATGAGCATAGGCATCATGCAATGTTTGGCTTACCTACTTACTTGTTTATAGCCTACATATCGCCAACCATGCTGACCCGTTGACGTCGAGTCGTGAACTTGTTTAAATCCTAGCACCAATTTCTAAAGTGATGCTGACTTAGATTAATGTGGATACCATATAAAAGTTCAAACGGACCTGACAAGGATAGAGGCTTACAGGTCGTTTGATGGAGCCCTCCTATCGCTTGAAGCCAGCTGTGGCGATTGTCGAAAGAGAGCGAAGAAGGCGGAGTGGATTATTGGATGCCTGTTACTTGGCTGGAGACGTCATCATGCGATGTCGTATTGCACGACGACAAAACATCATTAGACGACTTAAGGATATAGGAAGTGGAAATAGGAATGTTACGACGCACTTCGTCGGCTGCATGGGAGCGTTATGACGACATTAAATATGCTATGATCACGCGCTTAGTGCACCTTTTATGATCGTCTATATAGTCAATGCTATGCTATATATTGCTAACAGTGTGGACTACACGAGAGGTAGTCCACATCTCAGGGCTCTATAGCCACCATGCCAGCGTGGGTGTAAATGTGCGTTGTGCGTCGGGAGTGGACAGTGCTGTTAGTCGCCAACAGAGTAGTCGAGAGAATTCTATTGACAGAAAGACGGAGATCGACCACACCATGCACAGTCATCAACTCACCAAACGTATAGCCACAGTGTACTTCGATCCATATTCAAAATTATCAGCTCCGTTCAAATTTTCCGATTCTTTAACGATGCTTCCGTCGCATTTATCATTATCAGCTGCGTTGTCAACTCCTTTACACTCTCGGATTGACGTCAATGTAAGCAATGTAATGCCCGTGACCTGGGTCTTACTCTTGACAGTAGGCCTACTCTTTCCTTCTCTGCACATATTTCAAATCTCTCTCCGTCCAGTTTTTATCATTTGCGGCGTCTACGTGCCATCCGACGATCTGTTCCCTCGCCACATAAATTATAGAGAAAAATCTATCGAGCAGTTGGACCAATTTGTCTCCTATATCGGAATAGTGGAAGCTCATACTAGCATTAATTGGACGAACTTCAAAACATTTGGAAAAGAAAAGAAAAAGAAAAGCTAGGAAATAGCAACGATAACAAAGGCAAGAATATAATCTTGAGACGATTGTAGACTATCTGCATATATTCAAATGCAAGGCATTTAGAGAGCAATTCGAAAAGTTACCACAGAAATGGACATTAGAAATAAGTAAAGAAATATATCCGTTAAATACGTTAATACGACTTTGACAGATGACGTCGTATAATGACGCAGGCCATGATCTGATCAGGTAGAAATGGCGAATGCCTGTCAAGTGGATCCGAAGCAAAGCTCTAAAAGCAAGATTCAAAGAGAAGAACTCCGTATATTCTTGATAGATAATAAAATAACGGAAGATGTATTGGACTAAACACAGAAGAATAATGTCGGACTTGACAAACGATAAAAAGAAGAATGGCGATCATTCATTCGCACCAATTGCTGCTTAGCTGCCATGACTGATGCAGGAACCGATGAAAGAATCCGATGAATGGTTCATTGCATTTGACCGACCACTGAGACGTCACTTTAAATAAAGATAAATCGTTAGACATCGAGTCTGACTAATTTCCTCTGAGCTCTTACGTTGCCACTCCCACTAATAGCAAAGTCTTATGACAGCATGACATTTGTGGTAAATGTGACCAGGACAAACATATGAATATATATGTTATCTTATATTAAGACTGCGACATAGTGTGACCTGCAAACAGAAACTTTCGTCTGATTTGATAAGGTTTGTGCATTGACGTTAGCCTGAACCACCGTTGGTGTACTTTCAGGACTAGCAGACACTATTGTGTTTGCTAACATCTGATCAGATTATAGGAAAACCAAATTTAAAGGCACTCACAATTTATTTAATGCCAGGACGATTTCCCTGCGGATTAGGAAGCAGACCAAGGACTGATATAATTAGGCGGCTAAAGGAGGGCACCCATGCAGCTGGATAAAGTGTGTGTAATACGTTTATTTAACGACGCCGCCATATCGACGATGATTGGCGTCATTAGAAAGATCATATGTACACTTATCTTTTCTTTAAGTTCTCTGCCCTTCGGCAGGTTCCAACTTCCAATGACGCCAATTTTCTCTTTGCTGTGCTCTTTCCTTTAATTCGCTGTATCCGTCGGCCATTCATCCCAGCATCATCTGCCTCGGTCTTCCTCTCCCTCTTTTCCCTTCCATTCTTCCTTCTATGATTTTTTTCAGGAGGGAGTCTCCTCTTAATACGTGCCCCACCCAGTTCTTCTGTCTTTCTCTTATTGTTGTTATCAGCGATCGCTTTTCATCAACCATTTGTAACACCTCTTCATTCGTTATATGCTCAGTCCAGCTCACCTTCTCCATCCTTCTCCAAATCCACATCTCAAAAGCTTCTAATTTCTTAATATCTTCTTTCCTGATGGTCCAGGTCTCTGACCCATACAGTGCCACACTCCATGCCAGTGTTTTACCCAGTCGTTTCTTTAGGCTTTTATTTAGCCCTCCTCTCAACAATTCTCCTCTTCTCGTGAATGCATCTTTTCCCAGTGCTATTCTTCGCTTCACCTCATTTTGACACCTTGCATCTGTTGTTATCATGCTTCCCAAGTAACAAAAGCTCTTAACCTGTTCCACCTCCTCACCGTTGATTTTTATTTTCTCTGCTACCTCCCCTTCCTCTCTGCTTATCCTCATACTCTTTGTCTTTCCAATGTTTATTTTCATGTTGCATTCCTTTGAGGTCAGATTTAGTTTGTCCATCATCTTCTGTAGACCTGCCTGTGTCGTCGCCAGCATTGCTTGGTCGTCAGCAAATCTTAATGCTTTTATAAGTCTTCCTCCTACTTTTACTCCTTCTTCTACCTCCTCCATTGCCTCCTGTATTAGCTCCTCTATATATATGTTAAAGAGGAGTGGTGATAGAGGACATCCTTGTCTTACTCCTCTTCCGATTTCTCCTTCCTCTGAACATTCTCCATCTATTCTTATCTTTACTTTATGCAGAGTACATAATTGGTCGTAATCGACTGTTCTAACAGTTTGTGCCTATGTCTTTTTAGTAAATAGATGCTAAATATGCCTAAGATATCAGTAATATTAATAATAATATTTACATTAGAGTCAATGTTTGCAGCATTTTGCTTTGCAATTGTTCTGAGTTAGATTTACAATAAAGATTGTATTCTGTATTCACAGAATACAAGAGTGTTCACGTCTTACTGCTATAAGCAGTGTTTAGGTCTATGTTTATATTAATAATAATAGTAGTAATAATAATAATGATAATAATATTAGTAATAATAATAGTAACAATAATCAGAAGAATAATAGTAGTAATAATAATAATAATAATAATAATAATAGTAATAATGATAATAATAATACTAATAGTTATAAAAATATTAGTAGTAATAATCATAATAATAATCATAATAATAGTGTATATATACATTGGAGTCTCTAGTAGTTAGCAGCGTTCTGCGTTATTGTTCTTGATTTATTTATAATAAAGTTCATAATAGAATGCTGATGTTCTTCTATCTTCTTGGTCTTCTTCTTTGACTTCTTCTTGGTCTTCTTCTTGGTCGTCTTCTTTCCGGAGGGGCTGGATAAAGATATAACCATTGGCCTAAGTACATGTGGGTGGATGGATCACTGGATGGTCGTCGATGCCGTGTCCGCGCCCTGTAGCGATTGTAAGCCTTCGCCTGCAATGCATCTACATTCGAACGCGACTAGATTTGCAGCAGAAATTCTCTCATATTTCTAATCAAGCTAATCATGAATCTAAAACCGGTTTACGACTGTAAGCCTCTTCGGTTCGGCTTACTTCCTTTCGTGTCTCTTTGCCGACTATTTGTCGTCTGTTTCCTTGGAAACGGTGGCGTCACTGCCTCGCCCGCTTAATTGTTTGTCTCGACTCCTGCACTATATTCGGATTTGCCTGACGCCAGTCTGACGTTCATTAAGCATTGTTCGGTCTTGTTTACTCAACACATCGCGTCGCCGCCTTATGCAGCTCATCCTATATCGAGTCAGTCGTATAAACTGCATAATCATTGACACAGAGAAAAGGAGACAGAGAGAAAGTCGCTGTCTTGAAAGGCTAAGCCCTCAGTTAGACAGAAATAATTCTTGATTCGTGTTCTACGTAAGGACTTAGAAGGCGCCATGAAAATAAATCCCAAACAATTTGTGCCGCGTGACTGGATATTACAACGTAGAGCCAGAAAACCTGACAACTGAATGTCATTTTGTGTAGACGTAGATCTGTCACTGTCACGGAACCGTATTCCATTGCCAACCGCTGTGGTCTGCATATATCATTCTGCGGGATTAGCCTATAAGCTACATTTCGATCCAGTACTGACTGGTTATTAAAATCCCTTGGCCATTTGGTGGCTGGCTATTAAGATTGTACAGTCTGAGGGAATCATGGGGGAGTTGGGGGATGCGCATGTCTGACCACAAACAGCAAAGGCATGCAGTGCAGAATGGTTTGCGATAGGGCTATATAAATTGTAGCCCTTGGGAGACAGAGGTTCAGAGATAAACAGAAGGATCCAACACTTTGGTCACACAGCTAGGCCACCTACCATGCAACCGAGGCTGGACTTTCGTCCCATCTGTCAACTGGAACACGATGTTCTAGCGTGTATCAACGTCATCATTTGACTGAATAAACGTCATTTATTATGTGTGTTTGTCGATCTACATCCAGCGACCGTCACCATCCACCCACCCACCCATCCCCCACCCCATCCCCACTCACACCCCGTCGTCCATGACTCTATTCAGTTCCTTTGAAACCGTCTGTCATTGGCTAAGAGGTGAAGACAACGCATGGAAAGTTGCCTCTGAGGCCTACATGTATGATCGAGGGCGTTCTAAACGTGTCTGCCTTTAATTCCAGTCTAATTGGGAAATTAAATTAGTTCTTATTATGATAACAATCGGTGATTACTCTAAAGCGCAACGAAGTAAGTAATCAGAGGCCAAACGGTTCCATTGAATTCCAAATTTCCAACGGTGGAGAAACGGGGCAGAGATGAGTCTTGGATCCGGACGTGAATGGCATTAGAGAAGAGGCTCGGAAATAGACAAAGGATTATTCAAGACTCATACGGTAACTGATAGAACTGGTCATTGAATTGTCTGCTTAAGGACAACTGGTGAGCGTTTCAAGGCATTGCTTCTTAAATGACTCCCACTTCCAAATGTCCGTTTTGTTCAGCTCTAAGAACATCATTGCAACATAAATAAAGTCGAAATTTCTCTTCCAATACAAGCACAGTGCACAGCGGCAGAAGCGCTCAAAGTGGCAAAGACGTCGACCATATGCTATTTCTTAGCGCCCATGAAACGCGGCGTTGTATTAAAGCGATAGGTTGCATGCATCGTTTGCTGCTGTATCCGTCTGCCATTGTCTGTAGGCGTGGTACAGTCGTGACTGCCAATTGAATTGTCTGGCACCATCAGCTGGTGCAGAAAAACAGGATCGATGATGGTCTGCCTACTTTCGTTGCACATTTCCCGCGTAGCCACGGTGGAATTGTCTTCGCGGTTAACTTAATTAAGCACTATAGCCTATTTAATCCCTGGCCACCTGTATGCGGTCTTTCACATAATATATAGAAATCTCCTTCTGTTCTACCAGTTCTCATCGGAATAATTTCTGGCTAATACATAAATTCCTTCCTTCATTTTCATGTGCAATGCGTGGCAATGCAGTCGAAAACAAAGACACAAATTCAAAGGGGAAAACGAATCGTCCCATGCAGTGATAAATGACGGGGGGGCCGAGACCATTTGTATTTCCTCGCTTCCTACCTGTCTATGCTAATTTCCACTCGATTCCACACCCTGCATCAGCCTCTGCTTCTTCCCATGTCTCTTCCCTCCATCTTTTGCCTTGTAGTGTCTTTCCCATCTTCCAGCCTAACGTGTTATTTAACGGAGACAGGAAGTAAGAGGCAGACGTGGAAATTAGAGCGATGGTATTTCCGCCAAATCTGGCGGCTTTCCCTGTCTTCGGTCGTTCGGTCGTGAGCAGAGTCGATGTCTGCGTCACATCAATAATACATAGGCGCTTCCATTTCGCCAGTCTCCACGCGGACGTCGCAATAGAAGGAGGGGCAGTTGAGGTAAGATACGCCTGACAGGCATGACCTTTCCTTTTGCCTCGTCAGGTGCATCTAGAGCCACCTTGTGTTCGTTTAGGTTCTGAGATGTACACTGGTTTTTATTGAGAGATTGTCAGGCTGATTCATGTCGCTCCGAAACCCTTACATTGGGAATTTTGAGTAGGTTCTGTGTTCTGTGATGACAGATGTAGTGAGTGAATTGGGCAAGTCATCGAGAGTTGAAATCAGTGAATTATAAGTTGTTGGACGAAGACAGATAGAGATTGAAGCAACATGTAAGTTCAGATTAATCAGTAGACGGTGGAGATAGACTGCTACACTGCTACAGTCTTTAGCTGTTACATGGCAACAGCTAAAGAGATGAGCGAATAAGCATACCTTGTATAGCAGTTCTTCCAAGGATGTCTGTACAGTTGACGTTGACCGGTGGTGGTCGATGTCCCTGTAGGCATCGGATGATGGTGTTTTTATCGCCCCTCTCAGCTGCCTCTAGGAACATCCTCTCATGCGGGTCTATCAGGTGCCCGTCCTTGATCGGCTCCAGTGGCGCTGAGACTCCCGATGCACGGACGCCAGCGGCGGCGGCTCCTTGGCGGCGAAGGCTACGACGCATCTTAGACGGCAGCAGTAGTCACTATTCGACCGATGACAATCGCCCCAATGACCTCGCTACCATTCTCTACTCCAAAGCAGAAGGTCGTCCTACCAACAGACAACAGTAAATCTTCATCCTTTAGAAATAGACACAGTGTATTGTTTAATTAATCGTCAATAGGACTGTCAGTGTGAAAAGGAAACGCCAACAATACGAAACAATGCAATACGGCCCCTTTAAAACAGCCGCTCAGTTATTAAATCAAAAATGGAAATAGCGAACCTACGTACATACATACGTAGTACATACATAAATACATACATGCATGCATAGGTTTACAGGCATACATATACAAACAAAATACAAAAACAAATCCCAAACAAACGTATACCTACAAAACATACCATATTAATGGAAGCGTTCCTTTGGATCATTCATTATTCGACCATATCTGAATATTTGTCGAAGTATGTGTCCCCGCATAGCGTGGTTCCATCGATGATCATAATTCCAGGAAGTCATCATCAATCACTCTGACTCCTAATCCGAGCAATGCATGTATGTGTGCATGCAATAGGACTGTATTATGATTATCGATGTGAACACGCGATGCGGGGACACATACTTCAACAAAAATTCAGTTATGGTCAAATAATAATGAATGATCCAAAGAAATACTTGCATTTAAATTGTTACTGTAATTAGTCACTTCTTTTGTTCTGGTGTAAAGGCTTTAAGTAAGCCCCGTTTCAAACTACCTCCCGGTTATCTGAAATTGCTACACTGGTGTCTAAAGCAAAATGCGTCAACTGATGGCACACCAAAACCTATCAGAAGATCAGTCCGTAAGACAGAGATAGGCAGCCTATTAAAAGATCGTGCAAGCTATCCTAGAGTTGCTCATGGCTAAGCCCTTATATATGCCTATATCTTCTTCTACTCTCTGTATTTCGTCGATCTATAAGCGAGAGAAAAAGAGTGATAGTCGTCCAGTGAGATGAGGCGACCAGGCTGATCCAGTCTTGCGTGAGATGCGGACAGCGTGAAGCAGAATGGCCGCTGTTCTAGGGTTCCTCCCTCCCCTCGCAGAATGGCCGCTGTTCTAGGGTTCCTCCCTCCCCTCGTCGCTCTGCCACTTTCCTAGATGGCAGCAGAATCGTCCAGAGACGCGCCATTTATTATTCATCTCGCTGCTTCTTAGCACTGAAGCTGCTTCAATCAAGCCATCTCTGGCGACTTCTCATCGATTTCATGAGTACACGAGGTCTATGGTATATTCATTCTCCGATGCTTTCCTTTCTCATACATATTCATGGAGAAAAATCTGCACAGTGTGAACATGAGTGTTAGCAGCAATACTATACAAATAACACATGTAAAACTACAAAAGTTGAACGCCAACGCGTTCCCAGCTTATACTGGTCCGAAGGTTAAATAGGTCTCTAGAATAATGGTAAGATCACTGGCTTGAAAAAGCAGAACATGAAGTAGGAAATGGGATCGATATCCGCTACCCTCCCAAAGGTCCACTCAGCCTTTCGTTCGCTAGATGGCGTGGGTAAAATGAGTAGTAGGACGTAATGGACGCCTTGCATGGCTGCCATACAGTTAAATTCGACTCCTGTAATAACTTGTGATCATCCGTTCGTACTATGAATTGCAATCATACTGCGTACTTGTCCGTTTGATATAATAAAGAAGAATACTACTATTATCACAAGCGCTTTTCTTACCTCTAAGCCATAACTTTGACTTATGCTGGTCCGAATCAATGTTTAAAATCGCAATCGTAACTTTATATAGCGCCACTTCAAGAGAAACTCCTTAGAAGCGCTCCCGACCCGATAACACCAAACCACGATCGAAAAGAGTGGTTTTCAAACGCTTGTGGGAAAGGGCAAAGAAAGATCAAGTAGTTTATTACGGAGGCTGCTAAGCAATATATTCCAGAAAGATGGACCGAACACAGCGAAGCTTTTGTAAAGCACTGTAGAAGTTCGAGCCATAGGGACAACCAGGTCGCCTTGCGTGGCAGAGCGAATGATCTACTGCTTGGTATGGATGACACCGGTACACAAAGCTACCTAAGATATACTGCTACATGGCCTGCAATACAATTGCGCATAAGCATTAGGATATTGAATTCAATGCGCCTTTGCACAGGCATTGGGCAACCAGTTCACGCAGTTCCCGTATACAGCTAGATATATGCTCGAACTTAGTTATTCCGCCGATCAGGCGACGCGCGGCATTTAGAACAGATTGCAACTGATTAATGTGCGATAGAGTAAAACCCGCATAGGTAACATTGCCATAGTCAACTCTGGTCCATATGAATTTATGCATCAGTGTCGTGGCGGCTTTAGATGTTAGCGAGCGGCGTACCGAGCGAGTTTGACGCAGGTGGTAGAAGCATGGGGGCTGAAATGGGGTAGCAAGCGTCTCAAGCAAGCTGCTCAACTGCCATCACGCCACCTTCTCGTAGCACCCCTGCTGGGAAAGAAGTGCGAGCGAGGTGGACGACCGAGCCCTCGCCGGGATATGCGAGTACCATAGGAGAATATATGCTGAAGAACGGATGATGGAACTCGTCAACGCAAGATAGATGGTGTCTCGAGAGAAACACTCAGAGGAAGGACTTGGGAGACCACCTCTCTATATATATCCCGAGGATATGAAAGATGAAGCCAATTCAGAAAATCCAACAATGTTAACGACTTAACCTGGATGCCAGGGAGAGTCGTGCCTGACACGGGAGGGAGGGATCGGTCGTCAACCAGCGAAACCCTTGCAAAATCGACAAGAAGAAAGATCAGAAAAAGTAGTACCAAATAGGGACATGGAATGTGCACATAATGCTGTGACCCGGAAAACGTCCAAACATTACAGGAGAGAGGAAAAGAGGAAACTTGAATGTGCTGGGGCTGGTGGAGACAAGATGGAATGATGAAGGAGACTTCACTACTGATGGGATAAGAATCATACACACAGGAGGAGAAAATAGCACAACCGGCGTAGGCGTAGCTGTTCTGCTACAGGAGAAAATTGCCAGGTCCACAGTAAAGATTGAAAGATATGGAAGCAGGATGATTGAGGTCAAAATAAAGTCTCTCATACATTCAAGTTTCCTCTTTTCCTCTCTCCTGTAATGTTTGGACGTTTTCCGGGTCACAGCATTATGTGTACATTCCATGTCCCTATTTGGATAGAACCAGGGGAAGAGAATATGTAGTCATAACGGAAGATGGAACGCGGTGATGGGAGAAGGAGCGGAGGAGAAATGCACGTGAAAGTATGTATTGGAAAAGAGAAAGAGCTGAGGCGACAAACTAGCGGAGTTCTGAGAGAGAAGATAATTAATTATGACAGACACTTGGTTTCAGCACGAGAAAAGACGAAGGTATACAGGCTACACGTGGAAAGTTCCGGGAGATATGGCAAGATATCAGCTGGACTACATAATGGTCAGACACAGATACAGAAACAATGTCACGAGCGCATGAGCAGTGCCGGGAGCAGACGCAGACATAGATCAAAACTTGGTCATCATGACGACCCAACTAAAACTGACCAAGAGAAAAATGAAGATGAGACAGAGGTCGAATAAAAAGAACTTGAAAAAAATGAGCAACGAACTGGGAAAGAAAATAGAAGAAAATCAAGCAGGATACGAAATTGAATCCACAGAAGAGAGATGGGAAAGACTGAAGATTGAAGACAACATCATAGAGAGTGCCAATAACATCGTGGAAGCAGAAGAGAGGGTACTTGCTAGGACACCGTGGGTAACAAGAGAAATGACAGGAGATATGGAAAGGGGAGGAATATACAGGGCAGGATCCTAAATGAAATTAAGGAAGGCAAAAATCGATTGAAGGAGTATGTGGAGGAACGCTACAGAAGCGAAGACGGAGAACTGTATGATGATCAGGGAATGGAGAAGGAGGAGGAGGAAGAGGAAAAGGAGGAGGAAGAGGAGGAAGAAGAAGAGGAGGAGAAGAAGAAGGAGGAGACACGAGGTTGAGAGGAGGACATAGGAGAGGAGCTGCTGAGAGAGGAGGTAAGAGCTGCCATAAAGGAACTGAAAAGCAACTAAGCGGAGGGAGTAGACAATATATAAGCAGAAATGCTCAAAGGTCTAGAGGAAGGAGCCATGAAAGAACTAATAAGGATAATTATGCCAATATATATTTACAACAGGAATGTGGCCGGAGGACTTCCTACGATCCATCATATCCATTAAAAAGAAGCCAAATGTAACAGCTTGCGAGGATCACCGAACCATTAGCCTCATCGCCCATGCGTCAACAGTAATGAGAAGAATACTAGCAAAGAGAGTGCAAGCAAAGACAGAGGCATTTGAGGGGATGGGAGATGATCAATTTGGTTTTAGAGAGGGCATGGGAACTAGGGACGCGATCGGTACACTAACAGTACTAAAAGAGAGGAGCTGCCAGGAATGGTCAGGATGTATGCTTCGCTTCGTGGATTGTGAAAAAGCATTTGATAGAGTTGACTGGAGAAGGCTATTACATGCATTGAGGCGGATGGTAATGAAGTTTGAAGGGAGAATCGAGTGATTTATACAGAGTTGACTGGAGAAGGCTATTACATGCATTGAGGCAGATGGTAATGAAGTTTGATAGGAGAATCAAATACGGCACCAGTGATGTAGAGAACATTAGTCTCATATTTTGACAGGCGGCTTGCGATGGCTAACAGAGGATCAGAGATGAGTACTTGAGTAGTTTAATATGTAATATTAATAATAATCTTTGTTTATTGATTCAAACTGACAAGAACGCAGTATGATTACAATTCATAGTATGAACGGTTGATCACAAGTTATTAAAGGAGTCGAATTTAACTATTTTGGCAGCCATGCAAGGCGCCCATCACGTCCTACTGCTCATTTTACCAACGCCATCTGGCAAATGAAAGGCTGATTCGACCTTTGGGAGGGCAGCGGGAAGCGATTCAGCATCCGTGCTGATCTTCTGCTCTTCGTGCCACTGTTACGATTACCCCTCCCAAAACTCCATGTGTGGTTTGTATTGATTTCAGTTTGCTGGCTTCAAATAATTATTGTCCCGACGTGAAGCTGTTTCCGTTTGGCAGATGATTCCCAGCAAATCCCGCCTAAATGACTTTCGCAAAACCACTAAAACCAGCTGATCAGTGTTAACTATTTGAGAACTTCTATTACGACAGGTACATCTATTTAAATTACAATTACAATTGTTCCAAATGGGGAAGATGGTTTCAAATGGGGAAGATGCTTCTGGATGATGCTGAACGCAGCTGTTTGCTCCTCCATTTAATAACCGATTGACCCCAAATCAATCAATCGTCATGAAAGTAGGACAGTCTGATTCTTGAGTTTCCATGACATAAACGCTAACAGCAGCGCCACATAAGGACCTTATTTCGCGGTCCAATTGGAAAGGAGAGAAGAAGACAAATGGAGAAGAATGGCAAAGGTCACGTGGCATACATCAGCCACGGAGAGTAATCGGTGCTGTGTGAAATCGTCCATCCCCGTCGTTCACCTCTGACCTCTTCCTTCCATCGCCTTCTTCCTCGACTTCTTCTCTATGCTCTTCGTCCGTTTCATCTTCGGTTGCCCGTCTCTGTGTGTGTCTCTGTCTGTCTATCTTTTCTTCTGTCGTCGGACGATAATCATCTGTCTTATATTCGATCCATCAGATCAATAATCTCTCATATTCTGCTTCTTCACACTCCTCCTCTTCCTCTTCCTTCCTGCACTCCTTCACCTGCTTGCCATCATCCGTCTAACCATCTCCATCTTTCTCCTTCTTCGCACCTGTCTCTTCCTCTTTATTCATATTTTCGACACGATCTCAGCATCTGCGACAAAGATTATGACAGCCACGAGGCATCCTCACCAAGGTCTTTCTATCTGTCTCTATCTGTCTCTCTCTCTCCTTCTGTCTATGTCTCTGTCTCATCTCTCTCAGTCATGCTACGTTTTTCGCTGTTCTATCTGTCTATCCATGTGCCTGTCCAGTTATCTATCTATACGTCTGTTTATCTGCGTATTTCTCTGCTATATATATATATATCGGTCAATCCGTCTATAAATCTAAGTATCTATCGTTCTGTTCTGACGGATGATAATATCACTGGGTATTGCAGTCCATGTAGCGAGTGTGTGAAGGGTGAACTCAAGTAGGCCTAAACAGTTGTAGATCAGAATAATGATTAAGTGTTGGACCTTTTGGTCACAGACCATTAGCAGAGAAACCCTTGGAAATCGATCGGTTGAGTATATCTATAAACGATGTTGCTGTCATGGTGCGCTGACCTATCAGCTTATACATCATCAATTTTATCTGCTTCAGCTAAAGGCTAGTCTTGCGAAGATGTCACACACTTGCTCTGCATTGCTCTAAGGTGAAAGTTTATAGGTCTTCCAACCTCTTTCCAATTTACCATATTGGTCTTTCTTGCTATAGGTTCAGTCACCACCATCTTATAACACAAATACATACACATTCTCTCTGTCTCTCTATATGTCTATGTCTCTGCCTCTGTCTCTGTCTCTGTCTCTGTTTCTGTCTCGGTCTCGGTCTCTGTCTCTGGCTCTGTCTCTCTATGTCTATCTTGAGGGGAGATCTGGAAGTAGCTACGTGGGCTGTTTTTCATTATTCATTCTCTCCATCTGTCTTTGAATTACTTGGATCCTGCTCTCCTCTGTCACTGCCGTGCTTCGCATATCCTCACTCTTCAGCCTTTAGGCGTTTCTGCCTTTCTTTAGATGATTCCTTCTCATTCGCAGCTGCTTTCCAAGCGAACTGCGAACGAGCCTTTCTGAGGTTCATAAATGGCGAGCAGAAATAGCCAAATGCACACAAATAGGTCTATAGGCCTACATACGTGCACACACCCTGTACATAATTATATACATTCTTGCACGCATGCATGAATGCAAATAGTCAAAAAACTATATGCATGCTTATATTTATCTTTCTTCCGCTTCAATCGAGTTTTTCTTTGTGACACGGAGCACACACAGGTCGTACCTTTGGTGTAGACAGTGGGAAATGGCAATTCTTTCATTTCCTCTTTTCCGTTGACTAATAGTATCATGTTTAGAATGCTTCTGCATGGTTCATTCAAACTTAATGGACATTGTTCATTCAGGGTATTAAAACGTGGAGATAAGTAATTCAATCCAAAAAGTGAAGTTACGTGTACGGTATACCCCGGAAAATCATACCTATGATAGCCTAAAGCTTTATATGAAAACGTTTATAGGTGACATGTACCGTACTGTAAGGATTACCTATTTCAACTGATACTGATGTGGTTGAGGAAACCGATTCGGTCATGGATAGTTGGACTCTGATCGATATGGAAAAGTAGTCGAAGTGAAGATGGACAAATTGGATCAAATAGACTTATACGGTCATCCATCTACGAAGAGCGATTTAGAGATGGTCAGTTCAGTCAGTTGCCAATCAGCTACCCCTCCCCCCCATCAGCCTAGAGAGGAAAACAGAGAAAGAGAAAGAGAGAGAGAGGGAAACAACAAAGAGAGAAAGAGAGAAGGGGACGATAACGAGAAGGACTGAGAGAAACTAAGAGAAGGACAAGAAGAACAAAGGAGAAAGAAAGAGAAGAGAGAGAAAAACAAGCATAAGAGAAGGAGAAAGAGAAAAAGAGAGAGCGAGAGCGAAAGATTAGAACGAGAAAAGAGAAGAACAAGATATAAAGGAGAGAAGGAACGAGAGAAGAATAGAGAAAGACAGAGAAAACGAGCGAAAGAGAGGAAAAGAGAACGAGAAAAGAGAAAATAGACAAAGAGAGAAAGAAGGAGAAAAAAGGCAGAAAGCGAGAAAAAACAAACAGAGAGTAAACTATGATTAAAAAAAAAATCAGTAAGAGATAAAAAAAAGAGAAAAGAGGTTAAAAATTAGGTCTCTCGGGAAATGTTACGAGATATTCGACTGATTTGATTTCGAAAGAGACGCCTAGCCCCATCTGGCAGTTCAATATATCACTATTTTAAATAGTACAAGACCCAACGATGTGTCATTTAGCCTTGACGTGTTCAGTCTCTCAATACTATATGAGTCTCCATAACATTACATGGACAACGGTAGACAATTGGTGAGAGAGCTCACCTTGTGACACGGAGGGTATGAGTTCGAGCCTTCCCTGAGACGGTTACAATGAAGGGTTCTTGAGCAAGTCTTCGATTCACCATTGCTCAGTATCGTCGGTTGATGTTTATTTATTAGATAGTGGCGTTTAATAATTGCGTAATAATTATAGTAATTAATGGTAGTAGTAGTAGTAGTAGTAGTAGTAGTTGTAGTAGTAGTAGTAGTAGTAGCAGCAGCAGCAGCAGCAGCAGCAGCAGCAGCAGCAGCAGCAGCAAGCAGCAACAGCAGCAGCAGTAGTAGTAGTAATAGCAGCAGCAGCAGCAGCAGCAGCAGTAGCAGTAGTAATAGAGAGAAGTGAGAGAGAGAGAGAGAGAGAGAGAGAGAGAGAGAGAGAGAGAGCGAGAGAGAGAGATATATATATATATATTTATATAGCATATATATATATATATATATATATATATTGTAAGGTGCTACTATACGAATGAAGACAACTCGTTTCTAGGGTAAAAAAGAATGTATATTATAAAACAAAATCCGTAATAGTAACACACATACAACCTTATCGAAGAACATCAGATCCTCACGTCTCCTTGTCTCGAGAACGTTGAACATCAAACAAACAACTTGGTTGGCCACAGCGGACACGAAACCAACAGTTTTAACTAGTTAACTAGACTTATCTAGTACATGGAAGTCTTGGTCAGTTCTACTGAGAATTCGACACCTCACGGCAACAGGCCTAACGAAAACTGCCAAGCTTCGACGACGATTCTTTCACATTGGTTTAAATAGGAGAGAACACTCCTTCTTAACTATACACGATATATTTCATCAACTATCCTATTTTCTGTCTCTGTTATAGTAACGATATTCGTATATTTATAGTACGCATAACATCACGCCTACTTTTTATATATAGTTCAGTTCCATACTAAATATATTTAGCTTTATCCAGAATGTCTCTTCAATCTAGGACAAAGTACCGTAAACAGTGTCTCGGTTGGGAAGGTCTCCCAACATACCCCCCAACCACTACGAGAGAAAACCTATCGGTTTTCGACCACACGATAACACAAAACCAAACACAAAAATGAACCACGCAAAAACAACAAAAAAACAGCACGCAATCCCCAACACTAACACTACCCAGCAATACAATCGAAGATCACACAGGCGACGGACGACTCAAAAGATCAGGCATCCAGTTCTCTTTTCCCGGTCGATGCTTAATGTCTAGAGTATACTGTTGCAACTCTATGCTCCATCGCAGTAATTTCTGATTTGAATTTGCCATTGTATTTATGAACTGCAACGGACTGTGATCTGTGTAAACCAAGACCGGCGACGACCCAAAGTAGACGCTGCACGCTCGCACAGCGGTCACAAGCGCCAAGGCCTCCTTCTCGATCGTCGAATAGTGCATCTCATGAATCCTCAGTCACCGACGTCAGAAAACAGATCGGATGTTCCACGTCATCAGTAATCGTAATTTCAGGATTTAACCTTCGCAGCCACCGAACAGGATGACCCTCCACGATTGAATTCCACATGTTCAATCACAGGAAGTACGTCCTGGCTATCACCAAAAACGTTCCTCCCGACAATAGAGCCATCCAGTGCTGCCTTTCTCCACATCTAAATGATCATGAATTACATCATTAAAGACAACTTTTTCATTATCCACGCCTCTTCCCTGATTTGTCAAGACTACATTTATTTTCACTGCCTCATCCGTTTCCAACCCACGTGTAACATATTTTCTCAACAAATTAACATGCACTACACGTTTAGTTTTTCTCCTATCCGGAGTTCCAATGACATAATCCACTTCACCTAACCTTTTCTCTATCACATACATGGACCACAATATTTTGCCTGCAATGGTTTTCCAATCAGCGGCAATAATACCAACACCTTCTCACCAACTTCAAACACCACTTTCTTGTCTTTCATGATCATACCAATACTTTGCTTTCTCCTTTTCAATTTCTTCATTTTCATTCACCAATGCCATTGCATTTCGAATCTTCTCCCTTAAATCCAACACAAAATCAATCAAATTTCTCTGTTTTAAGTCCTTAACCGAATCATCATGCAACCATGCTTTCTTAATTAATTGCAAAGGACCTTTCACGTCTCTTCCAAACGTTAAATCGAAAGCAGAAAATCCCAAACCTTTAACCGGCACCTCTCGATAGGTAAACAAGACCCACGGAAGAATTTCATCCCAGTCTCCCTGAAATTTCTCACCCACCGCTTTTAACATGTCCTTCAACGTCCTGTGAAACCTCTCCAGACATCCGTTGGTCTGCGGGTGATACGGCGACGTTTTCAACTGCGTTACCTGACACTCATTCAAAAAAACTTGCATTACTTTCGACATAAACTCAGTTCCACAATCAGACAACAGTTCCTCTGGAAAACCAAACATCGTAAACACTTGTATTAGTGATTTGGCTACTTCAGTTGCACAATGTTCTTTCAAAGGAAATGCCAACGGGTAATGTGTAGCTAAATCCATTACAGTCAAGATAAACTTATTCCCCGATTTCGCACATGTTTGTAAGGGACCCACCACATCTACAGCCAATCTTGAAAATGGACTAGAAATCACAGGTAAGTTTATCAATGGAGCACGAACCTTCACCGCACCTTTTCCCAATCTCTGACACACATCACAACTCCTACAATATTCCTTTACATCTCTGAACACACCAGGCCACCAAAAATGACACAACAACCTATCGATGGTTTTTTGTGTTCCCAAATGACCACTTGATGGAATATCATGTGCCACTTGCAGTAATTTCTTCCTTAAGGCTGTAGGTACAACAATTTGTTTTACCTCAATGCCATCAGGAACTATCTTATTTTTCCAATGTCTTACCAACACCTCATTAGAAACATCATAGTAACTCTGTTCCCTCATTGACGAATCCGAATTAGCCAACTCAAACAATGGCTTCAATGAGACATCGTTACGTTGTAACTGAATCAAATCATTTCGAGATACAATTTCTCCTATGTTTGACTTAATGACTTCATTCTCGTCAAACAATTCACTAATACCTGAAAACTCCAAATCCTCTTCTACTATTTCCAACTGTGTACTAGCATGAGCGTTCACGGCATCTTTATTCCCAGTGACAACCCTATCCAATGCTGCCTGTGCTCTAGTTACCACAGAAATGTCCATAGGTCCCATGTCTGCAATATCATTACCTATGAGCACATCTACTCCTTCGGGTAACTTATCAATTAAGCCACATAACACTTTTCCCTTCACTCGTTCCGAATCCAAGTTAATTTCCACTAAAGGAATCTCAATGGGATCTCCCACTACACCCTGAATCAACCTATTTTCCTTTGTGTCTTTAAACTCATCATTTTCTAATCTTTCCCTGCTAACCAAAGTTTGCAATGAACCTGAATCCCTCAACAACACTATCTGACGCCGTGTACCTTCATGCCCATACAACCATGCATTTGAACAAAAAGGTCTATAACTATCATGCACATGCATTGAACCTTGTGAGTTTTCAGTATAGCAGCTGTCATTCCCCACTAACTGAACAGATTTTGGATTAGTTTCATAATTTCGTTGCCCATTACTTTCATTTCTACTTTTCAAATGCCAACAATTTGAAACCACGTGTCCTTTTCCTCCACAAAACCCACAAGCTGCTGGTGATCCCAAACTTCTAGGAAAAGCCAATTTATTTGTCTTTTTAGGTGACCTCCAACCAGAATTCCACGGTTTGTTCTCAAATTTCTGTGCGTTTGAATATTGTCCCCAATTTCCTTTTTCCATATTCAAATCCACTTTAGTTTCACCTCTGAATCCTCCAAATGTTTCCACTTTAAATGGTTTGTACAAAATAGCAAATTCATCTGCTAATGTGGCTGCTTCACTCAAACTCCCAGGTTTTTTTCAATCACCCATCTATGAAGTTCTGTTGGTAAACAATTCACAAATTGTTCCAACTTCACTACTTCAATGAGTTTATCCACTTCTTTCGTAGCACCTTCCCCCTCAATCCAACTGTTAAATGGCAAACTCATTCGAAAAGCAAAATTTGAATATGTCTCCAAATTTCCTTTTTTCATTGTTCTGAACCGTTTTCTATAAAATTCCGGAACACGAGCATAAGCTCTCAACAATGCTTGCTTCAGAATGTCATAGTCTTGACATTCCTCCACACTGAGCTCTGAGAACACTTTCTGTGCCTTGCCAGTTAACTGAGTATGAATGAGTCCCGTCCATTTATCTTTTGGAAATTTATGTATTTGCATTGCTTTTTCAAATGCCAACAAGTAATGTTCAACATCTAATTCATCAAATTTCGGAACAAATTTTACTGCATTAGACATTCGAAAACCTTGCTCCATATCATCGTTTTCACTTACATTATTTTCCAACTTTTTCAATTTCAACTCATGTTGTCTTACTTTATCTTTTTCTTGCAATTCTAACTCCAACTGTAGCTTCATCTGAGCTGCCTCTGCTTCCACTCTCATTCTTCTCTCCAATACCTCAGCTTCCAATTTTATTTTCCTTTCCTCTGCTTCTACTCTCTCAGCTGCTGCTACAGATTCTAATTTTATTCGCCTTTCTTCTGCTTCTGATTCTGCTTTCCTTCTTTCAACTGCTGCTTCTGCTTGTCACTTTCTTTCTTCCATTTCTAATTGTCTCCTCTCCACTTCCAACTTAGCTTTACGCTCCTCAGCTTCTACTTCAGCTTTAACTTTCCTTTCCTTATCTGCTTCTTCTAATCTTCTTGCTTCAGTTTCTGCTTCTACCTTACGTTGTTCAGCTTCTGCTTCTAACTTATGTTGTTCAGCTTCTAACTTACGTTGTTCAGCTTCTGCTTCTAACTTAAGTTTAAACATTTCCAATTCACGCTCTTCCTTTCTCTGCTGTCTTTCTGCTTCCTCTCTCTTAAATTGTCTATCAGCCTCTTCTGCTTCCTTTGCTGCTTTTAACTCTAACGATTTGCTTTTTATTTTCCATTCCTCACGCATAGCCTTAGACGGAGATACTAACTTTGCTAACATCTTTTGCATCTGTGCTTTACTTAAGCCTTTTGCTTCCTGACCTAAGCGTTCTAACTCAACTTTTAATTCTTCAACCGAACAGTCAAAGACATCTTCAAGCGTTAACGCTTTTGCTGCTACAGGCGACTCCATTTTGCCTGCTTTTTCTCTAGTCTATTCTAGACTTACTCAAATTATTTTCAGCTCTGTTGCCAAAACTTTCACTACGAAATTTCCTTTTCAAAGGTTTAAATTTCCCCACTTTTGTCTCTAGACTCTTTTAGAAAAGTCCCTACAAAATTTTCGCTTTTAGACTTTTCGCCTTAACGTCACTTTTGGACGAAGCCCCCAAATGTAAGGTGCTACTATACGAATGAAGACAACTCGTTTCTAGGGTAAAAAAGAATGTATATTATAAAACAAAATCCGTAATAGTAACACACATACAACCTTATCGAAGAACATCAGATCCTCACGTCTCCTTGTCTCGAGAACGTTGAACATCAAACAAACAACTTGGTTGGCCACAGCGGACACGAAACCAACAGTTTTAACTAGTTAACTAGACTTATCTAGTACATGGAAGTCTTGGTCAGTTCTACTGAGAATTCGACACCTCACGGCAACAGGCCTAACGAAAACTGCCAAGCTTCGACGACGATTCTTTCACATTGGTTTAAATAGGAGAGAACACTCCTTCTTAACTATACACGATATATTTCATCAACTATCCTATTTTCTGTCTCTGTTATAGTAACGATATTCGTATATTTATAGTACGCATAACATCACGCCTACTTTTTATATATAGTTCAGTTCCATACTAAATATATTTAGCTTTATCCAGAATGTCTCTTCAATCTAGGACAAAGTACCGTAAACAGTGTCTCTGTTGGGAAGGTCTCCCAACAATATATATATGAAGATGGACGTGTTCTGTCAGTTCTCATGGGATCCGCTCTCGGCCGTCGTCGGTGTCCAAAGCAGAAGTCGTCGTGTCCAATTAGATGTCGGTCGAACTGACAAAACTGTCTAGACCTACGTTGTAGGTGCGAGTGCAAATGACAGAAAACACGGTCCATGCATCCGAATGAGACGGTCTTTGCACTCTGCGTCTCCGTTTTTATACAGCTAACGTTTCTAAGAGACAAACAAGGTCAAGGCGTGCACGTGGAAGGGTTCTGACCATCTGGCCACACGTCACCCTCTCATGGACGCATATATAACACGATGAGTTCGATGGATCGAATAATACAGCGTTCTTTAATACGTTTGACAGGGATTCATTCTGCAGTTAAACGACTCAAAGGTTCGTGAAATTTCATCGACTTCGTCTTGGATGAAATTGGTATTCCATGCAGTAATTCCTCTGTAAATTGATTTTCTTGTTATGCCTGTGTGTTTTTGTTCTTAGGCTGAGGGCCACCCAGGTTCAGAAATATAAATCCGGCTTTTCCGTTCAGTGCACTCAGCTGAAATGATCTATCCGAAGGGAATTGGAAAAGTTGTAATACGGCGGATACACTAAAAGAGGACGAAGCGAAAGAAGAAGGGAATGAGAATCAAGAGGTCATAGGCATACGGAGACAGAACAGGAAGCAGGCAGAGACATAGATACTGACAGAGACAGAGACATATGAACAGACAGAGGCAGAAGTAGTGACAGAGACAGAGACAAATAGAGTTACAGACATATAGTCAGAGACAAAGCCATACAGAGCCAAACGAAATAGGGAGAGAGGGAAACAGTGAAAGACGACACGTGATACCAAGACAGAGCGAGACAGAAGGTAAGAAGAATGGTCGAAAGCGACTCAAGCAGACAGCCAAAGAACTGATGGAGATAGTTAAGAAGAAACAGAATGATGAGGCAGTAGGTCAGATCCAAGAGAATCCAACGTCTAATGATGGGAACTCAGCTGGTGCAGCAACTGAAGATTTCAACTCAACAGAAGAGACATTTCGCTTCGAACAAACATCAGTTATGGCGATGGTCGCTGACCATTCGATTCATTGTCATCTGATGAACCAGATCCCAATATCTGGAGACTTTCTTTCAGTGAAAGCTCTCTGAAGTCGATGAGCAATCAATCTAAGAGTTCAAAGGTAGGAATTTCATTCTGAAATGAAGCTGTATTTTCACTTTTTAAATTCTGTTCTTTCAATGAAAATTGTATACTAGTAGTAGTGTCATAAACTAATACTAGTGTTATGATAGTGTAGTAGTGATGTAAGGTGGGGCGCGGTGGTGTAGGGGTAGACCTATGTTCGGTGCCTTGCAGCCGGAGGGTTGCGGGTTTGAATCCACCTCAAGCCGCCGCGTAGGGACCCTGGGCAAGTCCTTCACTCGCAATTGCTCATGCGCTTCGGCGTGAAACTCCGATTCAGTGTCCGCGCTGTAGTCGGGAGCGCCTCTGAGTAGAAATCTCTTGAAGGGGCGATATAACAAGTGCTCGTACACACATGCATACGTACGTAAGGTAAGCTAATAGTTTGTTACACGCCATTTTCAACAACAGTGCCCAGATGCATGATGATGCTGAGGTTGTATGATATTGTGACCGAAGCGCAGATGCAACATGTCGTTGCTTATTGCAAGAATCGAACGACGGGCGATGAGTTAAAAAACGACAAGAATCTACAGACGCTGGTGAATATAATAGTAATTGTAATGATGGCCGTGACTATTTTCGTCTAATAGCTAGAGTCTAATCATTAAACTTCTATAGCGCTATAACCTAGAAGACATCAGTCTATGATTGCTTCTCATCAAAACCGATAAACTTGAGTCTGACTGAAATCCAGAGGAAAAAGCCATTGAGACATATCGACAGCATCGCCAATGCGACAAGTTGAATAAATTAATGAGCTTTCAGGGTCATCTTTAGGGTATCCTATCAAAAGGTCGACTTCGAAAGGGCGACCATCAAAAATCAGCATTCAAAAAGGCCTATTTGTCGCCCTTTCGATTGTCGCCCTTTTGTTGGCGCGTTCTTTTGATCAGCGCCCTTTTAACCAGGCGCTCTTTTAACGGCGCCTTTTGATCCTGCGCCCTTTTGATGGTCGCCCTTTCGAAGTCGCTCTTTTGATAGTAAACCATCTTTAGGGCCAGCGCAAGGGACTACTCTAACTGACGATTTCATTAAGAATATTTCTGAATATGAAGCCTGACTACACCTGTCAGATCTGTAATTTCAGTTGAACAATTAACATCCAGACTTTGTCCGTAATTCTATTATATATATATATATTAGATGCATCAGAGACTCCGTGATAGTGCTGCTTGTTTCAGTGTTTCTGAATTCATTTCATGCCAAGTAGTGTAGCTGCAGATCTTCAGACTGCCGTATACTTTTAGAGCCAAACGCTGAACGCGACCGTCTTATGTCTTATTTAAATCCGATCCCATTGCATCAAGTAACTTAGTATTGTTTCATGTGGCGAAACACTTGGCAGGGAAATGGACTCAGAAAAATCGGATTATAGGTGGCGCTTCAATCTATGCACCAAGTTCTTGGTTGATTTTCCCCTTGGATTCATTTTGCAATCCACAGACATAGACCAACTTATATGAAAGGCAGCTTTTCGATGTCAATTTCTGAGGAAACACCCTTCATGCGAATTTCTGCGAAAAATTCTCTCTGTAGATGATAATATTGGACGTCAATATTTGACCGACTTTGAAATAATTATGCTGCACTCGACGACGCGGAAGCGAGTAATCATCTATTACTATAAGTCTTAGTCTGTTTACGATGTCCTTCCGTATGTATGTTTGCGTGTCCGGCTAAAGGCTCCGAAACGGAACGGTTTAGCGATTTGAAAAAATTTACAAAACATTTTTACGCAACGTCTAGGTCAACGCGACTATTTTCAGTTCGCAATTTTATTTAAACGCCGATATATGGACATTTTACATTATTTCCAACTGTTTCGACGAGTTTATTTTAATTATACAGGCCATGGTAGGCCTATGGCCATTTGTCCACGTCACGCATGCTAATTATGTAATCTTACGTCACGCATACTTAATTTTCAAATCAGGCGCTTTCGTTAAAAGACGCGGGTCGCTCCGAAAAATTACAATCGCAATAACGGCCGAACTTCGTCTATTATATTTAGCCCGGGGAACAAATAATAGCCTACGTCGATAATAGAAAATAGGCTATAGAAAAACGACCGAGCTTAGTCTATTATAATTATTTAGCCTGGGGAATAAATAATAAGCCTATATAGCCTAAGGTAGCGTAGAGATAACCCGTGCAGTACACGGGCAAAGCAACTACTTTCACCTCTAAATGTCGTTTCCGCTCAGATATAGGCCTATCATCAAATATAGTAAGTAAGTAAATAGCCTTTATTTGCAGCCGTTACATATTACGTCTGGGAAAAACCCGGGCGAACGCCGGGTAAAAACTGCTAGTTTGATATAAAGTGTAAAGAGGATATGTAAATTGAATTGAAGAGTTTATAGCTGAAACATTTTTGCTTCAAAATACCTTTTTTATATTTATGTTACTATTAGATGAAAATAGTCTCAATACCAGCAGAAGTAGGGATCGTTCTCAAAGCATCAACGAGCAGAAAGAACTTTAGAAAACGTAAAAAGAGTGTAAAACCGATTTTATGGTTTATACGTCACATGATGAAAATTGTTGAGAGCAATAAGATGGTTGACAGGTGGCGCTACAACCACCAGGCAACAGAAAGAGACAAAGACACAGACATAGACATATACAGAGGCACATACACAAACACAGACACAGACACAGAGTTCAAACAATGAGAGAGACAGAGGCAGGTGCAGTCCTGTTGAAAGTACTAAGCCTTCTTTGCAACAGGAAGGCGGTTGGAAGACTGAGAACTAATCTGACAGACTGCATGGACGGCGTGGACGCTGGACAAAGCAGACTCTATGAACAGAGACATGCACAGGATTACAGCCTGCGCTGACCAGATTATCGAATTTGTCTCGACGAAGAGGGATTGGTCCATATTGAATTTCCTTGTATGCAAGATTAACTACGAAATATTCCTGACACAGAAGCAAAAATCAACAATTCTTTTCTGCGCCTTGTAGCCTAAGAAGAAAACTGGTTCATAGCCTAAACTGTGTTAAAACGAAAACTGCTCAGTAGAAAACAACGAATACTGAGGTAAATGATTACATATCAGCAAATATTAAAATTTATGTCAATGATCCTCAAACCTTAATACTGACGTGGGTGATCAGTTTAATCGTCTATCAATGTTTCCCTTTTTACATATGCATCTGAATTCTGAACTGCGGATATTATTATTCATCGTTTTACATGTGTATAGTTAAGAAGAAAAAAGAGGAAGAAAGAATAAATGCGTTTGAAATGAAAAGCCTAAGACAGATTCTGAGAGTGTCATGGATAGAAAAAGAACAAATGAGTGGGTGTTAGAGAAAACAGGAACGGAAAGAAGTCTACTCAATCAGATTAAAAGAAGGAAACTTACATACTTTGGGCATTTGATGAGGAAACAGGGAAACTGCCTGGAAAAAAAGATCATACAGGGAACTGTACCAGGAGCAAGGACACGGGAAGACCGAGAATGGGATGGCTTAACAACATCAGCATGTGGATGAATATGCCTTTTCATCGATTGTTGACGGAGACGGAAGATAGAAAGAGGTGGAGAAGACTTGTCCATGGAGCGACCAACCCTCGGATCGAGGATGGTTGAAGACAAGACAAGTTAAGAGGTGTTTCTTTAAATGGCTCTCCTATATATGAATTGTCAATGCCGTGGCTTTCAAAGACATCTATTCTGTCGCTGTCACAAGTCAGATAGAGTGTACCTGAGCAGGCATGATTTAGTGAAAGACAGTACACGATATATGCTGTGGCTTATAAAGAAACCTATTAATTACAAGTCCATAAATGATCCTGAGATGATGCAGAATGTAGTGAACGACGTATACAGAGGACATGATCTATGTCGTGGCTTATAAAGACGACACACGATATCTCTCTCTCTCTCTCTCTCTCTCTCTCTCTCTCTCTCTCTCTCTCTCTCTCTCTCTGTCTCTCTCTCTGTCTGCTGCACATGCGGTGTATACATGTACGATGAGTCTCAGTAGAATTTACCTGCTGCAGAGGACGCCGCCGCCGCCGTCGCCGCCTCCGTCGTCTCTGCCTCAGTTGTTCCGCTAACTGTAGTCAGAGTATGGATCTGTGGCATTTCTCATGTCCTAGATGTCGCTGCTCTTGACTGGGCTTCTCACGCCATCCGCTTTATACTCGGTCGTCGCACTACTCTCCAATGACCGTATGCGCTGCTGCTGCTGCTGCTGCTGGTGCTGCTGCAGGAGGCGATGGTGCTGATGCTGAGATGCAGCTGGTGCTGATGGAGCCTGGCGCAGCAGTCAACGCTGTCTCCGCATCCTAGGGCCAATTGATCACATCATCGCGTGTACATAGACGGTCAGCTGCTGAAGCCACGGCCACGGATGCCACAGCTACAGCTACAGCTGCTGCTGCTGCTGCTGCCATTACCTATCGCTGCTTCATCGTCACTCTGGTGTTTGTCTGTCTCCCTGTCGTTCTCTCTCTGTCTTTCTCTCTCTGTGTCTGTATCTCTCTGTCTGTCTGTCTGTCTGTCTGTCTCTCTCTTGCCGTTTATGCACTTTTCCTTCCTACAGTTTAATTACTGCTACCCGTGTGTGTGTGTGTGTGTGTGTGTGTCTGTGCGCGTGTATATCTGCATCTACATAATAATTATACACTGATAATGACGAGACTGACGCTATTATATAGTATATCATACACGCATACATTTATATACATATTTTATGCAGATACCTGCATATAATATGTACGTATGTCTCCGCATGTGCATATATGCTTACATGGCTGTTAGATTTGCATATGAGTGATGCTGAGACCGTTGACGACGAAAGCCAAGAGGTCGACTACGAGATGAACAACTAATAATTGTCTGTGTCGCTCTCTTTCGTTCCACTTGTCTCTCTACTTGACACTCTCGCTGTCTTGCTTAGTAGTATCTGTATTTTATTGGTCCTTTCTCTCCTGCTTGTGTCTGCAGCCTCATAGTTCCACTGGCAAGCAGTGAAACAGGCGCTGCTGATGTCGACAGCGATGCTGGTCATTATGAAGATGGTCATGGTGATGACGATAATGCAGGACTTCGCCTTTGAACAGTTACTTTATAAAGGCTACCTTTAGGAAGTTTAGGTGCATGTTGTCATCATTGGACAGAGGAAGATCAATCGTATCATGAAGGCTTTACGCAAAGAGGACCAGGTCGTCTAATGTCTACAAATCGAAGCCTATATACAATTCCGACTGATAGGGAACAAGCTTCTTCAATCAGCATTTGGTAAAAATGAGAGGTTTTACACGAGGTGCTATAATTGTGAGAATCCTGGGATTGGCAAGAGATTTCTTCTTTCAACTATAGGAAACCAAATGGATTCTCACTTATGAGAAGCAGACAAAATCCATCATATCGATATCCGTTGCTCATAATTATGCAAGAGAATTAACACGTCAACCTGTAGTCATGAAGACTACGACAGTGATGATGACGATAATGAGAATGATGATGATAATGATGATGAGAATGAAGATGAAGATGACAACGACGAAAACGACGACGATGACGACGACGGTGATGATGAACCAATTATTGTGCTTTAGTTGAGACCATGTTTATATAAACATTAGACAAACTTTTCTATACGAGACACCTGTAACGCTTACCTGGATTGTTACCTGGAGTTCACATCCGATGTTGGTACTGATAGGATTCGATGGTTATCTATCGACGTTGATGAGGTTGTCTGAGGACGACCTTGGCCTGACAATAACCTTGCTCTTACAATGACTTTCTGATTATAACCTTGACCTGACAATAACCTTGGCCTGTGATGACCTTGCCCTTGCAGTAACTCTCTAATGATGAACTTGACCTGACAATAACTTGGCATGACGATGACCGTGCCTGGCATGAGCTTTCTCTGACTGCGACCTTGGCCTGAAGATGACCTCTGCCTGACGATTGCCTATGTCTAACGGTGGCTTTAAACTGACAATGACCTCATCCTGACAAGGTCCTTTAACTGAAGGTGACCTTCGCCTGACGATGACCTTACTATCTGCTTAGTAAGCTCCCAGTCTAGTTTCAGCGAAAGAGAAGTGTACGTCGATGAAGAGTAGAGAGGTCAGCCTAACCAAGGCGCAGACCCTTGAGGTCCTGCGAGAAGACGGTAAATCATCGAGAAGGTACAAGTGTGTGCTGCGGGTCGTTCGTCAAGCGATGGAATCTGAACCTGAACGGTGTGATAATGAAGTGCCAATAATTTAAACCTCGGAACCTATCGATTAGAGTGTACGGACTAAGTGCTACGGTTGATACGATCTGGAACTTTGTCGATGCTGCATATAATGAAGCAGATTAGAACAATAATTCCAATCGGTAATAATAATAATGATCTTCGTTTTTATTAATTTCAAACTGACACACCTCAGTATGATTATAATTCATAGTATGAACTGATGATCACTTGTTATTACAGGATTTGAATTTTACTGTTTGGCAGCCATGCAAGGCGCCCTGCGTCCTACTCACGTCCTACTGCTCATTTTATCAACGCCATCTGAGTCGACCTTTGGGAGAGTAGCGGAAGCGATGCCGCGTCCGTGCTGATCTTCTGCTCTTCGTGCCAGAGTGTTACCATTATCCTAAACATGATAATTATGACATTTGACCAATAGTTTAACTTGGTTTATATATTCCATTGCTTGCTTGAGCTCTTATTTAGCAAACAATGGATTATAAAACTACGTTCAAATTCAAATGGCATTGTTTCGCTATATGCCGATTGACCAAGAAATTGTCAAAATAGGTATACGTGGCATTTTCACACTGTCTTCATGGAAGCTCTCAATTTATCGTTTAGCTCTTGTTGCTCTATTTTTATAGACTATAAACTCCTGATTTGACCTGAATTAAAATCATGCGGTCTATGGGATGTTATTTCAATCATGGTTACCTTAGTTAGTAACGAGACTCGATGATCTCGATCAAGTTTCGTCTAACCACAGAACATTAATCATGCAGTGATTTATGTTTAGCAACTCGTATTTGTTTTCAACACGGATCTATAATTCATCATAGTTTATTCATTCTTCCAGATGTTAAATAGACAGACTCTGTCACCTAACTCCGTCAACGCAGATTCAGTTCAACATCATCTGTGGCAACTGAGAGTCTGAGACTCCAGCAAAAGCCAGGAAATGAAATAATATGCCTACAATGGAAGTTATTCATATGATATTGAATTGCATTTGCTCTCTCTCTGTCTTTCTCTCTGTCTCTCTCTCTGTCTCTCTCTCTCTCTCTGTCTTTCTCTCTCTCTGTCTCTGTCTCTGTCTGTCTCTCTGTCTGTCTATCTCTCTCTCTCTCTCTGTCTCTCTCTCTGTCTCTCTCTCTCTCTGTCTCTCTATCTGTCTCTCTCTCTGTCTCTGTCTGTCTGTCTGTCTGTCTCTGTCTCTGTCTCTGTGTCTCTGTGTCTCTCCGTCTGTCCGTCTGTATGTCTGTATGTATGTCTGTCTGTCTGTCTGTCTGTCTGTCTGTCTGTCTCTCTCTCTCTTCTCTATATATATATATATATATATATATATATATATATATATATATATATATATATATATATATATATATATATATAATTTATATCTTTATATCATAAATGTCATCTCTATCGGTCTAAAGGAATATATAGACACATCTTCGGCATTATTATATTTATTTATTATATTTTATTTCTTCATTATATCTGTGACATGCAGTGTGTACATAGCGGTGGTTCAGTTCAGTTGCTATGTGCATCTCATAGAGGTTTCTTATTTTGCAGGATCTGATGGATGCTGCTAGAAGCCAGTGCAGGCTGCTGCTGCAGACTGTGGCACGTTTCCATGGCAACCAGGATCCTTATGCTGAACAGGAAATTCGCGGTATCAGGTGCATTGGCTGATGGAACCTACTGACATATGGGCTCTCTTTAGAAACACTTCGATCATTCAAACTGACACACATATCCTCTATAATCTATTAATGATAACAGCAATAACACAAATAGCAATCACCATTCTAATAATATCCCATTATCATAGTTGCATAAGATATTTCAATATATTATATGATTAATCATTATGATGTAGAATTGAACATGATCAATGATCATGACACAATGATCATGATAAATATGATTATAAGGTTCATTGTTATGGTAACAATGCTTAGAGTAGGACAACTCTAACTCGTTGTCATATCTGTGAGCCACACAGAAGGGCGCCAAAGAGACCAATTAGAATTCATTCATCGACGCCAATTATAATTTTGAATCAACTTTGAAAATGCCAGTAGCATAGAAGGAAGTGAATATAGAGAGGGGAGGAGATGTGAATTGTTTTGACCTCTTGGACATCGACCACTTGACCTCTTTACGTCTTGTACGTGATAGGCAGAGGCAGTAGATCTACACATCCAAGACGGGGTCGTCATCTGTAACTCCATCCGTCGACGGAAAGAGGCAGAAGCGAGCGTGCATTCGCCCTCAAAGGCGTTGCTTCAATCAATGCTTTAGTGACTGGTAGTTCTTAAAGTTCTTGCAGAGCAAGTGCTGATTGGTCGTTATGAACAACTTTAGTTGATACCTTCTTCAGCCACGACTTTAGGGCGCTATAGAGATGCGGCGTTGTATCGTCGATTTTTGGTCCACAGCTAAAATGGCGACAGTATGCCGTCGCCTTTCGAAATCTTCACCGACCTTTTCCATTGAAATGTAGGAACGTCGCAGCTTAATAATGTTAATAATCTTTGAGTGGCAGAAGTAAAATAGCCAAAATGTAGTCGCGACAGTACATTCCAAAACTTATTGAAGACTGCAAATCTTATTGCTGGTTATCTATCGCAGAAGTAAGGTTGTTTGTAACCTTACTTTTAGCCTTGTGTATACGGAAAAGTAAGAAGTATTTATTTGATAAAGATTATTAGTCAATAATAGTATTATAAACAGTTATATATTTGCTAAATATTATTGGTATATAATAATATAATTAGCAATGAAATCTCAGAGTTAAATATGTTTGCATTTTAGTGTACTGCATGGTTCACTGGTGTGTCTTAAGCCTATAGCACCAAAACGCGTGGAAGTCAATCGAAGATGTTTTGAAACTATTTATAAGTAGGCCTACTTTTATAGGGTTATGGTATCAAAATCACAGTTATTTTAGTTATTGTCTGAAACGTTAATCTCAAATATATATATATTTATACATATATGTATAGGTACGCATAATTGCATTGATCTGTATAATTTGGATGTTCACGCACGAATGGTGTATTTTGTATTGAAATATATTCAAATACAATGCATTGGAATAACTTGACGTCTGTTCATTTGGACTGTGAGCCGCCGACATTTAATTATTGTCTTCTGACCTTTAACCTTTGCTGTCAGCTGAATTCATTGGAATATATTTGCGGTGGTGTGTTATTAATTGGTGGCTGTGCTTTTAAGCCGGTATCACGAAATAGAGTATCCGTCCTAAGACTATCCGGGGTATGAATGCATTTATCCCCCCGGATGGAATAAACCGGTTTAGAGTATCCGGTGGGATAAACCATTCTATCCCCATCATCCTACGCATCACGATAGCCCAGACGAAAATCCACTCAAAATCACCAAAAACGAAGTAAACTAATTTTAAATCGACGTCAAACTAAAAGATACGCAACATAAAATATTGTATGTGTACAATAAATCCAAACAGTACGACTGAATACACTTAGAAACCGCCAAAAATGCTAACTAAACCGAATACTCCATTTCGCTAAGGGGGATACTCATGTATGGGGGATACTCTATTTCGTGACACCGGCGATGACCTTTAGCTGCCTGACCGGTGGTTGGAGGTGATCAGATGATGCACATCAGACAAAACATCACCAATGCAGACTGGAAACTGATACAACAGCTGCAGCGGCTGGTTTATTTATCCATTTATCTAGAGCATTTATAATAGTCCCCTAAGAAATCTAGTCAGGCAAGGCGGATATAGTGTTCAAAGTGGCTTTCCTAACCATAAAAGAAGACGCGGGTCTAGATTAAGGCTAGTCCAAGTATAGACGATTTAATCAATGAGGGATCATTCTGGCGGCCATTTCAGGCCAACAAGTGGTTGGTGGTGGTTGTGGTGGTAGGTGTTGGCGGTGTTGGTCGTCTGGCCATCCATGGAGCTCGCAGTGATGGTAGAGTTATATAATATTATGGTGATGGTAAAATTGGGTGATTGGTGATGATAGTGGTAATGATATTTGCAGTGAATATTAGTCTGAGGAGCCAGGGGCGGATCCAGGATTTCTGGTTAGGGGGGGCGTAAATACTACCAATCCAATCCCGTAAATATATATATATATATTTATATAATCTAATTTCATATATATATATATATATATATATATATATATATATATATATATTAGGGTGTTTCTTATTTTCCAACTTTGGATTTCTCAAAGTCTCACCCCCTAAACTTGTTCCTTTGGTCAAATTAATAGCTTGTACAAAATTTTAGTCAATTTGGTTAACATTTAGGGGTCGCTCAACAGAGTTGAATTTCTTGGGGTAGGCCTATGCATGTTTTCTGTCTTCAACACAAACTACGCAATACAAATAGGAGTTCAATAATAAAATTTAGATTTTTTTGCTTCTACCTATTTATTTCTTTTGTATTTTACTTATCTGTTTTGTTCAACAATAATAAAATATTATTGTTATTATTATTAATAATAATAATAGCAATAATAATTATAAGAGATTCGAATGCCATAATTCGTATAAAATCGATAAATCAGAGAAACAATTCCGAAGCAATGTATAATTGCTATATTTACTTCCAATCCTCCATACTCACTTACAAGGAGTTGTTGGTGGACTCACAACACCTGCAAGCTATAGAAAGAGGGCACGAGTTAACATTATGACAGCGAGCTTATGGCAGTCCTCAATTGAACCAAATTGAGCGACAGAAAGGCTACGTCTGTATTAGCAACAGTTGCTCAAAGTCTTGGTCATGATGTCTATGAGTTAAATATCAACCATTCGTCAATTCACAGAAGAGCACAGCACTATCGAGCTAAAATTGTTTCACAGCTTAAAGAACAGTTTCAAAAGAAATGTCTCTCTTGAGATCCACTGGGATGGTAAACTCCTGAGATACTTCACTGGGCAGGATGTTGTTGATCGATTGCCAGTAATTGTTGCAGGAGCTGGAGTGAACCAGTTGCTTGATGTTCCAAAATTGACTTTCAGTAGGCTACTGGTGAAGCTCAGATCTCAGTCGTAGCCCGTTTGATAGGAAATTGGTGCCTTGTAGATCGCATTGCTTCCATGTGTTTTAT
>JACEVL010000344.1:1032505-1057505 GCA_020284085.1 Aporrectodea caliginosa | reverse complement strand
CAATAATGTTCTTAACTAAATAATAACATTACAATTTACTAAGAAGATCAATATGTAATAAAGAAAGGTTCAACTAAAAAATGCAGTTCTTAACTAAATAATAACATTACAATTTACTAAGAAGATCAATAGGTAATAAAGAAAGGTTCAACTGAAAAATGTTCTTAACTAAATACGCAATTTACTAAGAAGATCATAATTGTAAACAGATGAAACGTTGTTAAATGAAGTAGATTAATCCTTCAAGTAACTATTCCTCAGCTTCTTAAATTGGGTGTATGTGGGTGCATTCCGAATATCATCGGTACTGCATTCCAAATTGGTTGGACCATTACTGTATTGAAAATTACGATAATTAGTCGTGCATTATATAATGACATATAAACCACCAGAAGAAGACATTGTACAATGCCATGCATCTGTAAGAATTAAGAATTCAGTTTCCTCTGTATTTTAATTGTCGGTTATAAACGACATTTAGCGAATCAGTTCCTTTATGTTACTCTCAATGGATTTCACTGGATGTCCTTTTCTCCTTCTTTCGACCAACCTAAGCCAAGATATCCTATAACGTCGTTGTTTATTTGACAACTGATATTCAGGCAATCGAACGATTCAAAGAATCCGTCATACTTCATCTCTCTTATGAAACATTAAATGATCAGTCAAGATACAGATCCTTAGAGTCGCGTGAACTCTGTATAGGCCTACTGTTACGGGACAGAGTATTAATCCAAAGTTATTAGACCTGCATTGTATGTCAGAGGTAGTTTGCACAGTGTACACTATTAGGTCGCTTGAAAACACAACTTACATTTTCAATGGAAAGTTACAGTTCCTTCTTGCTTTTATGGTTCAAAGTTTTCTCCTTTTTGGATCTTTTGCACACACGTATATATATATCATTCTCTGTTTGAGTTTTCTTATATTTTGTGTTGTGTGACTGCCTTGTGCGAAATAAAGCATAGGCCTATACTTTATATATCAATAGTCTCTATGTATTTATAATATATATAGTGTGTGTGTATCTATAGTCGCTCTAGGCACATGTCTGAATATAAATTAATATGCACAAATGTCCATATAAATATCTACTTTCCTATCTACAGTAGATCCTTGAATACACATAATTTAGACGAAGGCTTATTATTTAGACGTTGACATAAAACGCCTAAATTTATTGCAATGACTAACAAATGCATAGATAGTATATTTGATGTTTACCTCGATATTTTGCTGTAAATTTATGAAACTGGGTCTAATAGATTGTGCAATGCAGTGGAGGTGAAAATCAAATAATAAACACAAAACTTAGTAACAAACTTAAATAGCCTATTATGTGGGTGTCATTGCTTTCAAAATTGATAAAAACCTGACCTACCTTGACCTTAATATGAAACAATGGCTAAAATAGTTTCATGAATAAATTTCTTAAACACGTTCTTATATCAACTCGCACAAAACCAAACAAACACACACACACATAATTGGTTAATTAACAAATGTGGTGATTACTTTAAACGTAATATATTTCTTTGTGATAATAGCCGTAGATTTTTTCGTGGTCCGACTGAGTTCGTGTGATGGTGAGTTATTCTGGCGCTGCGTGGCGAATAAGATGAGAACAAAGAGGTTGGCCCGAGAAGACGTTTTGCTCGGATAGACTTCTCAGAATGGGAAGAGTTCTGCAGTTGCTTTCATTGCTTGTGGCCAGCGGGCTGCAACAGGGGCTTTCCAAGAGGAGACTTTCAAAGAAACGGGATTGGTCAGTTGTTCGAACTGTCCCACTTAAGCCTAAACATAATAGCCTTAACGTCATCAAAGGCAGCCTCTCTTGAACGATGAGTGCACTTTTCAGAAGCATAATCAATTGGACAGAACCAGTCGAGAACCGTGAGATCATCCGAAGCCCAGAAGGCAGGCAGGCTACTAAGGACAAGCAACAGGAAAGGGGCGATGGGTCTTCAGTCCTCACCTAAACGAAATCACTCAACCTTCAGCGGCAGCGAATTCCAGAGCCTTGCACTGGTGATATAGAGAGACCGTTTTGGCTGCGAGCAGAATAAGAGACAGAGCATCCAATCAGAGTATAATATTTGTGAATTTGAAGGGACAAGTTGACTCGTCCAACTGTATGCATTTCGTTGCAAACTATTTGACCTGTTTTAGACTAGATTCTTTTCTCAGTATAAAGAGTAAAAAGCCAGACCAATGATTGTAGAATGGAACATCGTGTAACAATTGGAAGTTTTAGCCATATATATATAAAGACTTCTTAAACAATTTAAACTTTGTGCAGGTTTCTCTTTGTGATGTCACTATATAAATGATAAATCAGTTACAACAATCAGCACAATTAAAAACTACGGTGTTAGATATTTAAATCAGGACACAGAACGTTCACTCTACCTGTCAAAGTCTTACGTATGAAAGGGAAACAAAAGAAAATCGATTGAATATATTCTGAGCGGACAATTTGCAATGAAACACGACGCCAGAATCAGGGCATATTATACGGGATCACTCAGTACGGGTTACAACCGATGTAATGAATTCCATATCATGTTTGCCTGGTACGTTGACCTTTTGACCTGACTGATTTTTAATTTAAACAAACAACTGCAGGTTATTGTTACACATGAAAGCACTTTTCAAATTAAACCTGGGGAATAATTAAGTTGTATTTATTTCACCAGTGCCGTGTTTTATGCATTCCAATTATATACCTGGCAATGTTCAAATCGTAAAGTTACTTACATATTCTGTGTTCTTTTCTTTTTACTTTTGTATCGACGACTTCCGTTTGTTATGCGCAGGTAACAGGTGACGTCAGAAGAGGACTGAGTAGACGGAAATGCTTGCGCCACCTCATCATAATCATTTGATTTCGGCGAATGAGGTCGCTGACCTTCAAAGTATACAACTCTCTCGTTAGTACGAAGCGCATGCGACTAAGTACGCAACATGATTTCGATGAGTAGGCTACTCATTTAGAGTCGCTGTGTAGAGACCTTGAGCAAGTCCTTCGCTCACAATTGCTCATCGTCATCGATGTTCTGTCGTATGGTCGTGTTGAACGAGGCTGTGGTAGCTTACGTGAGGACCGTGGAGATAGCCCAACAATTCCAATAGGACGAACATTTAAAACATTTACTGTAAACTGAATGTAAGTAGCTCTTACCTTTTTGCGCATCGTTTGGATTTGTTTTTGTATCCGGCGGAAATGACGACATATTATAGACATAGAAGACGCTCTTCCCTTCCACTTTTCCCTCCTCCTGTCCATCCTCCTTCTCCGTCCCTAGGTGTTCGTCTCCATCGTCCAGCAACTCCTTCACAAACTGTGGCCAATCTTCACAGTAGTTGGCTCCAGTCTGTCCACTGCACCCGTTCCCAGATAACGACGCTTCATTCTGCAGAGTACTTGACTGACTAGGAGTGGCGAAAGATGGACTCGACCCGTATACGGAACTCATGGCAGCCGCTGAAACTGATCCGATAGACCGAGTTTCAGCTGAAGCGTTGGGTTTAAATGGTGGGCATACTCTGTGATTGGTAACTTTTGTTCCGCATTTTGAAACTGATATTCCTGAATTACTGTCACATAATCCTGCATTGTTGGGCAGTAACTCTAAACGTTTAGCCGGGCTTTCAGAATTTACAATTAACCAATGGATATGTGAAAGTTGTTTGACAGCAGTTTTTTCTGGATTGACAAATGTTGATGATTCATTGACTGGTGCTTTCTTCGAGTTTGTCTTTGAAGTTTCCGAATTGGGTCCCGAATTGCTCACGGTCGCTATTATACCTGTGACATCTGATCCTGACTTTGTAATCGATAACACCGTGTTCGTGAATAATTTGTCCTCATAAAGGCTCAGAGTGGAGCGAAGTTTTCTGACCCAGTTTGTAACTTCTACTGAAGTGTCAGCGGCCAGGTAGTAGGTTCGTTGCCGACCCCGATGGGTCGACGTTTTCAAGAGGAAGAGATGTCGATAGTAACAGGACTCGACGTGATCAACGATTTCCTCGCAATTCTCTAGGTCTATAATTCCCTTCCGAACAGTCATCTCCTCGTCTTCATAGTAGACAAGAACAGGAGATGACGAAGGCGATGACGGAGACGAAGCATGGTTCGTCCAGGTGCTGCTCTGCTGCTGGTGCTGCTCGTGCTGGTCTTCTGTTCGGTGCAGGAGGACGAAGAAGACGTGATCGGTGCAGAGTAGAGAACAAAGTATCGTCGTCTCCATTGCTGTCTCTGCCATTACAAACAAAACGAACGCACGGTCATCAACGACAACAATTAACAAACAACGCACTAATTATCAATTAAGAATAATTCGTTACATCATTCAGAACATTTATAGAGCTCCCCGAAGATGTTAGCATAATCTGCTCCGGTGAAAGCGCCTATTGTTTCAAGTAGTGGTGAAGTAGCTGCGTCTCTGGCAGCACTTGTCTAGTGGGGAGGGTATTCCAGTGAGCTGGACTATTTATTGAAAAGGCACTTCGTTATACAGCATATATACGAATCATTTCGAACTTTACATTTCGAACTGTTACAACTGTCAAACATTGCATCAATTAATTGTTCATTTATATGTCATGTAGCCTTTTCCTGAGTAAGTAGGCTAATTAAATAATCTTAACTAGTCTTTTGAATGCTTGCAAAGTGTTGACGTTGGTCTGGTGCCAATAACAAGTACATCTGCTTACTCTGTTTATCAACAACATTGTAATGACTTAATTAATTATGGAAGCTAACTGATAAAATCAACTGTGGACATAGGCCTACCGAATAATGTCAACAATGATATGTCATGCTGTGCTGTATGCTGCTGCAAATAGATGTAAAAGCGTAGTTGACCCAATTAACACTGAGCCATTTAGACTGGTCCAAAGCCACTCCAAACTAACATATAGTCCTGAGCTAGTTAAACTAGTCTGTAATGGACCAAAATATGTTAATGTCATGCACTGAAAATTCCATTTTTAATTCTCCGCTTTACATGCTTCGTTTGATCAATATTCTGCCGATCCCCAAACCTATTATTATTATACTCCACGACGTTTGTATAATCTGATGCTGGCGAATATGTGATTAAAACAAACATCTCAATTAACCGTACAAGTAATCAATCAATCATATATTATGTGATTGTTTTCAGTGGTCGGGTTAAAACTGTTCGCTAACAGTAGACCTGACTTTTCTGAGTTTTTCGTCGGTGGATCAATGCCTTTATTCAATGTCATAACCTCGCTATGGATTAGATTAGGATAATAATAATAAGCAGTGTTGCTTCGAATTATAATTTGCGATGGCCATGGATCACACTCTTAATCATGGTCAACCATTTTAGCTTGTCATGGTTGTCACCATCAATCGCTAATGTCATCTTCTTTGTCATCATCTTCGACGTAATCCTGCTGTCCCTCCAGCACCACCACCTCCTCTCACCTTCATCATCATTGTAGTCGTCACAATAGACCTGATCTAATTATGAGAAAATCGTCGAATTAAAATGCAAAGTGACAAATATTTAACATTGCCTTTGGTGCAGTATAGATCTACATAATGAGAAGCAAATGCTTTACAAATATTGTTATTATCATCATCACTGTTTTCAACTGAAGAGATACATATAATCCCTCCGGAATATTATGTATCTCGTGAAAACAGTGATGATAATAATAACAATATTGATAATGCAATGTGATCCCTCCGAATTACATTGCTATCGTCAAATGCCACTCAACTCTAACTAAATGCTATTAACTTCCGTCTACAAAACTTTTGTGTCTGCTATCTCTTATAAACAAGTCTCCTGTCGGTACCTTCTTGGTATTTCAGCAGCCTTAATTCGATACGATATTTCACAACTTCCTACTCCAAAGTTTCAACCTGGCTCGGTTTACTACCACTGATCTCCTCTGGACTCTGGAGAACTCTCCTTCTCATCTTTCTTCGTCAGAATATCGGAAACTTCATCCCTATCGTAGCTTCTCACTGAGTAGGTTTCACAACGCTTTGTTTCTTGTTTTCAGATATAGGCCCTACACGTATTTGCATTGACAGACAGCAACATAGATGTACAACTGATTATGTTATCAGACGTAGAAACACTGTTCTGTCATTGCTTAATGTGCTACAAATCGATGAGTGACGTTGCACTACAACAATAACCGGTAACCCATGACATTTAATTCACAAGTTGCTTATTAAGTTTCACCAAACCGTCATCTCGATGTTCTAGCTAATTCTATTTCTGCGTCCAGCAGTCAAGAGGCCAGATAGGGAGAACATTCTCTCGGCATAGGCCTCTGATTCCGGCATAGCAATTAAATCTTCCGCCACAGGTGTCAACAGGTTATGATAATTATTATGGTCGTCGGTTGGCCCAAAATCCTGCTACGGTCTCGTCAAACATTCAGAAATGCTCTGAGTTTTCGTAGTTTTGTTTGACTGTGGTGTGGTTGAATGCGCCATGGTTTGCATTGAAGCAGTGTTGACTCTTGACAGCCTTTCCCCCTCCTCCCCATGGTTTCATGTTTCACGATGACATCTCGCCATTTGAGTCTGCAAACAACACAGCCCTACTGATGAATAAGTTGGAAGTTAGGAAGTTTATAGGAACTTTGAAGACTTCGCGCATGAGAGTCCTGCGAATAACAACGGCGATTTATATTAGGCCTATTTCATATATTTACCTTCAGATTAGTCGAATTCTTTCCCAGGGGTTGCAGTCCACATGGTTTATTTTTAGCGTCTGAACCAACTTTCACTAAATACGAACTCATATTCGTTTTGTCATCATTAGAGTGCGACGCGAGGAGACGCCCCACACCCACGTACACTGCAACAAGTGAGTTATCCCCATCTCGCCCCCACCAGAGATAGCCAATATGAGATCAGAGAGGGATAGGAGCTGCTAAGGCAGGTTTCCCTTAGGTCGAGAAGATTGGAGGAACAGATGAGTCATGGTAGAAATTCTTGAAAAGCTGAGACTAATTTTGAGTGGAAAACCTCACGTAGCCCAAGTTGGATACTTAGCATAGTCTATCTTATAATTTGATAAATTCACGAGATTACAGGTCATACATTAGCGACTATTGCTGTTGTCCTGCAAGGGAGAGGATTGGCCCTTGCATGCAGCCTACTTCCTTGTTCGTAACAGTCCCAATACACTTATGATGTAGGGTCTACTCAGCATTGCACAAACATTGCAATGTAGATCGTAATTGTTAAGATTTCTACAGAGCACCAAAGAAAGTCGCGTCGCAGGAACCAGCCTTTTATGTGTAGGCGCTGAGTTAAAGCAAAAATCTATAGACTGGTAAAATTAAAATTAGGTTAAATTCCGCTCCAAGTCACGATTCAAGGGTCAGGCGGTTAGACTGTCAGTTATCTGTTATTGTAGAACTGTTAGAACAGTTAGAACAGTTAGCTGTAGAATTGTTAAACTTGACAGAATTAAACCGGAATCAAATGCGCTCCTATACTGAAAGTCAACCGCACGACAGCGGCAAAAGTAAAACAGAAATAAAGTAATTCTGGCAAAGCCATAAAATGCTGCATCTCATTGCAACAGTAAATGAACGGTTAGCTGGGCAATGTGGGCATACAATTTGTGTCTCAGTAGGGCTTTAAATGCGTCAAGTGAACGGTCGAGAACAACTTTAAGTCCCTTTATGATAATATTATTTTTTTACCCGCGGGGTATCAAGGATCCCTCAGGATTTAGGAAAAATTGCTAAAAGGAGCAGGAAATTTGACTGGAGGGTCTCAGGTCTCGTCTTCGGGGTTTGCAGGAAAAGTGCCTTTGAATACAATTAAGTTATAGCCTAGTGTTACTACAGGAGGTAGTGACAAGAGTGGTGGAGGAGAGTCGAAGGATGGGTATGGCGATAAATGTGGCGAAAACGGAAAGCCAACTAGTGGGCGGCGGAGACAAGAGGTTTACACTAAAGGTGGATGATCAACAGCTGGTACAAACGGACAGCTTTGTTTACCTGGGGGGGAAACATCTGTACACAGAGAGGATCGGGGAAAGATATAGAAAGAAGAATCGGATTGGCCAGAGGAATATGGCAGGCGCTGGGAAAGGTTTGGATTTCGAGAGAAATAAGCAGAGGTACAAAGGTCAGGCTATATGAAACGCTGGTGCTGAGCGCATTGCTGTACAATTCGGAGACTTGGACACTAAAGGAGACACATAAGCAGCGGTTAAGGGTCTTTGAAATGACGTGCTTGCGAAGGATTGAGGGAGTGACGAGAAGAGACAGGATAAGGAACAGGGAGATACACAAACGATTAAGCATTCAGTATGACATAGTCAGCAGCATACAGAACAGACGGCTGCGATACTTTGGACATGTAACCAGAATGGAAAATGACAGATATCCAAAGATAGCTCTCAACGGATATGTGCATGGGAAAAGAAAAAGAGGAAGGCAAAAGAAACGATGGATGGATATGATAAAGGAGGACTGCGGAGAAATGGGCTGGACGGTACAGAAGGATACGCACCGGGCGTACAACAGAGAGGGATGGGGGTCTTCCATAAACGAGCGGCTTATGCGTGCGGGAGCATCGCCAAGGCCATAAGTCAGTCAGTAAGTCAAATCAATAGTGTTGGACACAAATAGACAGACGCTGGAAAAGAAACGAGGTCTCACGTCTGTCGCCACCAACGAATGACATACGACGACGGCCTAATTCACTTAGGGCCTAGAAATTCCAGAGCCGAAGGATTGAAAAGGCCCAAAGCTGAAATAGGTGAGATGTAGGAAGCCCCTGATATTTCTGTATTTACGATTGGCCGCCAGCACTGGACTGCACTAATATTATTATTGCTATTGTTGTTTCGTTGTTGCCATGGTTGTTATTGCCAATATTATTGCTATTATCATTGTTGTTATTATTGTAGTTATTATTGCTGTTGGTGTAATTATTATATATTGTTATTATTACTATATTATATTATTATTATATTATTATTATTGAAAGTCATTAGTAAAACGCGAGATAATGTAACTAAATGCACTGCAGATTTATTTCTTTATTTCAGCAAATTTATATAGCGCCCCTTCAAGGATGCCTACTCAGGAGCGCTCCCAACCCAACCCCGGTCGAACAGGACAGTCTTAAGAGTACTGAGAAATGAAACAGAGTGGCCATGCAGCAGGCGTCAGACGAAGCATGGTAGGGAGCCCATTCCAGGTTGAAGGGCCAGCCACGGAGAAGGCGCGACGCTGCCTGATAGCAGTCCGCGAACGAGGAACAATGAGCTCAGCTTGTGCAGCTGAGCGGAGAAAGCAGCGGCGCTGGACGCATGTGGTGGAGCAGCAGAGCTCCCGCAAGTACAGAGGGGCTAGACCCTCAATACAGCGCCGGACCAAGACAGAGATTCGAGACACAATACGCTGTGAGTAAGGAAGCCAGTGGAGCACGTCCCTCATGTATTCAGAAACCCGCCCAAACCTCAGAATGCGGCCAACAAGGCGGGCGGCAGTGCGCAGGACCCTATTCAGGGACCCGGTCCGGCAGGCAGGAAGTCCATCATATATGGCACTACAATACGAGCCGTGAGACTACAAAAGCGTGGACAAGCGTCGACGCTGCGCTAGGAGACAGAGAGCGGGAGATAACCTTGAGCTGTCGAAGCTGATAGTAACAGCTGCGGCAGAGAAGATTTATGTGACGCGTAAATGTGAGTTCCTGGTCTAGGGTGACTCCCAAGTCACGAATTGAGGTTGAGAAAGGAAGTGTGGGTTTCAAGGCAAGTGAGGCTAGGTCTATTTTAGAAAGCTTCTGGGGCGTGTCAAGCCAAATAAGCTGAGTCTTAGTCGGGTTTTGGGGCGGTTTGAGGACATCCAGGACTGAAGGGTCTCCATAACCCAGCTCATTGTTCCAACCGCCGCATCCACCTGGGCCGCCAGACAGTGAACATAGGCTTTCAGGTCGTCTGCGTAGGACTGACTGGCTCAGGCCTGCTGCAGCCGCCAGAAGGGACCCCAAGTCAGCAGCGTAAATTATGCAAAGGAGAGGGTCAAGGACAGAGCCCTTGGGCAACCCAACTGGAGCAAGGACCCAGAGGGACCTCGTGGACCCATGGGCCACCATGAAAAAGCGGTCTTGCCAAAAGGAAGTAAGCCAGTCAAGGCTGTTGCCAGAAAGGCCAAAGGAAAACGATACGCTTAAGCAGCTGTTACAAAGATGACGTAAACATCTGACTATCAGGAATGTTTAGTTTCTTGAGCTAGATAAGCCAATAAGCAGGTACAGCACCACTCTTCTCAATCTTGGATCTTCCGAAATCAGTTCGGGTTTCTATAGGACCCTATGAGAAGTTAGTCTACTGTTAAGCTGATTGGATGGAGCGAGACGACCTACCGCTGAAAAGAGGCTGAAAAGACCTTTCCTGTCTTCGGGTGATTTCGTCAACCATCCGGCGTAGACTGCTCCCATCTCTTCAGTGCTGCTACTGCATTCCGAACGGCTCGAAGCAGTCTTTCTGTTCCACCGGAGAATCGTTTTGTTCCTTGTATCCAGACACCTTCTTCTAAGAAGAAAGCGCCCTCTACGTAACAAACAACCGCGTTCAGTTCTAAGCTGTTGTGAGAATAGATAAATACGTCTCTGATCAACTCCCAACTGTGTCACGACTTACAAATCATCCGTCTGTCATACGTAAGCACTGCTACCAATTAGAATAATGGTACCACAAAAGGATGGACATATGGGAAGTCAACAGTCGATGATGACATCAAGCCCAGGCAAATAGCTCAGTGATCGTGGGCTCCTAAACAGTAGTAATTAAACGTCAGCAGTAGAACTGTTAAACCCGGCAGAATTAAACCGGACTCAAATGACGGTAGGCCTAGCTACGCTCCTACTCAACCGCACGACAACGGCAAAAGTAAAACAGAAATAGAGACAGCCCGACACAGCTTTAAATGCTGCACTTCTATGCAGCAGTAAATGAACGGTTAGCTGAGCGCACAATTTGCGTCAAGCGAACGGTCTAGAGCAACTTTAGGCCGTGTTTCTTGTACAGTTAGTATTAGGTAGAAGCCATGTATGACTCAATTGAGTGTTGGTTGCACTAGAGCTCAGGGGAAGGGAAGGCTCATTAGTATGTAACCACCGCCTCTTCACACTGTGCACACACACAGCGTGACTTGTTTTGACTATCACTGTGCGAGTCTATGTCAAATGGACGAATATAGAGTGGGAAGTAGGCTACCAGTGGTTTGGCTCTGCGTAAATTCCCTTGACAGTAAATGAGTGAAATGACGAATACCTTGCGACCGTGGGCCTGTGTCCTATGTTAATCTAAACCAACACTTACTCAATCTAGAAGGCTGACAATTAAAACAGGCATGGTTTAAAGCAAACCATTTGTAATCTAGCACACCTCCAGAACAGAGCTTTACTGTTTTAGACATACATGTATGCTTAGTTCACCAGCTTGCCAATTACCGTCTGTTACTAATTAAGTAAATAAGATAACTGTGCAATTATTATAAGACCTACGCTTCTCATTCAGCCGGTGGACATGGTTAGTATATGAGGCGGAGTTCCGTTGCACATAATATGACGTGTGAACGATTGCTCAGCTGCATGCGACAGTTCTCGAAGGGGTGTGGTCGTGTGGTCAAACCGCAAAGATTGTAACACCAATGGACCAATGGCACAGGCTTTCTTTGCGGGTGAACACCAACTGCTGCACGTGAAAGTCTACGATTCGAATCGTGTACGCGAGTTTTTGACAATTTCCTCTGCGTTCACATACAACAATATCCATTCACTATAGCCATTTATTTCCGGTTGGCTACGCTTCAGTTGACTTGCACACTCGAATATAATAAGACACCACTCGTCTAAATTCTAATAAACTATAACTTACTACAGTCCATCCCGCGCAGCGTGTCGGCGCGAGTAGGTTCAATGGTTCATTCTAAGAAACAATCTCTGTGGCTCCACATCGTCTACTAGCCATCAAGGCAGTTGTTAAAAACTGTCCTGATCCTAAGAACTTGACGCCTGCCTACCGCTTTCTATAAAAACGATTTTAATGATGATGACGATTATGATGATGATGATGATGATGATGACGATGACGATGATGATGATGATGATGATGATGATGATGATGATGATGATGATGATGATGATGATGATAATGACACGAAAAAACTGTAATTGCTGCCTGAGACGCCCCTATTATTGGCACTTTGGTTGCGGGTACAGCTATCGATATAGAAGCTGAGAAAGGAAATCATAAAAATACACCGCCATTTTGCCATTGTGGCCTTGGCCTTTGAAACTGTGGGTCAAGAAATGAAGACTTCGTTGCTCTAATCAACCCCCTCGGCCACTGCCTTGCTTAAATATCGGGAGATAATAGGGAGACTACTTCCTCAATCAGCGCTTATCTGGAAATCGAACGCTTCAATGCAGTCGGTTGATGCTCCAACTTTTTCACCGATTAGACCACCAGCGAAGGTATTCCAACGCTGTCCTCGATTTTTCATGCTGCTACTTCTATACTATAACTACCAATACCAATACTAATACTAGGCCTACCAATTCCTAATATTGATAATAATGATAATATTGATAATATAATAATAATGATAATGATAATGATAATGATAATGATGATGATGATGATAATAATAATAATAATAATAATAATAATAATAATAATAATAATAATAATAATAATAATAATAATAATAACAATAACAATAACAATAACAATAACAATAATAATAATAATAATAATAATAATAATAACAATAACAATAACAATAACAATAACAATAACAATAATAATAATAATAATAATAATAATAATAATAATAATAATAATAATAATAATAATAATAATAATAATAATAATAATAATAATAATAATAATAATAATAATAATAATAATATTTGGAATCTAGCAGTTCTTGGAGTTCAGAAGGATTGGATTTTGTGCTGGAATTAGGACGAAGGTTGACCAATGCTACCCATGACACTCGAGACAAGCTACCTGTTTCAAAGACTCTTGGTAGCTCTCCAACGCGTGAACGCCATCTGCTTTTCTTCGACATTACCATGCTAGATTATTTACTTTGTTAAAGATGATGACGATGACGATGACGATGACGATGACGATGACGATGACGATGATGATAATAATAATAGTAATAATAATAATAATAATAATATAAATAGTAATAATATAAATAATAATGATAATGATAGTGTTTGTTTCCTGGTGCGTCGTCATGGACCAACGGGAACAACCTCTTCAACCTGTCTGAACTGGTTTTCTGTCGTAATAGGGAAGAGCGATCGCTAAGGCTCTTTGTAAAGGAGAGTGCGAAACGATTTATAACGGTAGGTTGTCATAGTCGGATATATATGAATGTCGTTGATAGACACGTGTGTTAAGACACTGTAGGTTGACGTTTTGAAGTGTCCTACAGCAGCTGTGCTTCAGCCATTCATTTAATTAATCATATAGACGAAAATAAATGACTGTGTATAGAAGTGTGACTTTGTTTAGATAAATCGCTACAAATGGGCAGTGACGTAACTAGAGTCAAAATGGAACCCGGGCAGCTGCGTAGACCAACTCAACATTAGCCTAATCATAATTTTAAGTAGTAATTGGTAGATATCATATCACCCTGCCACTACCCCTTCTCCGTCTCTCCATTAGCCTCTCCTTCCGCCTTTACCTCTCCCACTCCACTCTTCCTCTCCCTCCGCCACCCCTCCTCCTCTTCCCTTCTGTTCCTTCTGACTGTACTGAGGACTAAACGAAATCTTGCGACCTCTAGCCTAGAGTTGACAACCCGCTGGATGGGCAAGTCTCGCCACATCCCCTACTGACACATTTCCTTCCCTCCTCCTCCCTTCCCTTCTCCATGCACCTGGGGGCCAGCCACACTCGGCGCTCGTGTATGGCTGACCCAAGGGGCTCCAGCGAAACTCCGCACACGGACACCACGCAGGGACACACTTTTTATATTAAATGTAATAATTCACTGACTATTATCATTTCAACATTTTGCTACCAGATAAAAAATATTAACATTGTTACATTAGAATACGCAAATTTTAAACAATCTGCAGCCAGTTAAGATAGCCTAGTCATATTTCAAACATGTCGATTGTAGGCCATAAAGAATACTAAGCTACTAACAAACTAGGCCTAAACTTAGAAAATGCCAGATTGGGAGAGTCAGCAAACTCAGCATCTGTAACTAAGTATCCAATTATATAAATGACACCGCATGAACAAATAGCATTAATTGTTCATGTGTGAAACGATGCTGAGAATAATAAGATAAAGGCGAATTTAATTAGTTCTCGATATTGTTAAAGCAGCAAGCGCCTTGTCTGATCCCTATAATTGTGTTTGAATTTAATTATATTATACACAAACACATCAAAATTAATATAATTCTGCAGTGACCCGGGAAGTATACAAACACACAAGGACTTTATGATTCTACTCCATCATCTCCATGTCCTATCCACTCAGCCAAAGACCTCTGGATATTATCTTTTATCAAGGGGTTCGTGCCAGTGGCGTAGCTAGGATTTTACCATAGGGGGTGCGTGATGCAAATTAGTAATCTTCAGAGAACCTGTACATACGGTGGACTTTAACGGCATCTCCTGAGGCATAGAATTTTAGACAATCATGGAATCAACTTTCTCGTCCTACTTTCTTATTTTTATAAATTATTATACCATTCATTCATTCCGGAAATTTGCATAGCACACCGTAAAAAGTCTAATCAGAGGTGCTCCAAATCAGGCCACGGCTAAGCAGAGAGGACTTGGGAAAACAAATCATGGGAAGGGTAGGGCATTCAAAGCATTTATTGATAGTCCAAGGCATGCATAGCAAGCTAAGTCTATCCAATCATTACATTTAAAAATTAGTTAACTAGTATAAATTCCAGTTCAATTAGACGTTACATAATAGGCCTACCGCGAACCTCTGGGCGGCGGAGTGGTGTGCGGTGGGAGGGTGACGAGACAGAGACCGGTAGAGACCGGTAGACGAGAGTGGCGCAGCATCTGCAGCACATCAATGACAGTCTGTTCGAAGATTCTGTCCGAGAAAGGAGTACCGGCGGCGTTTGAAGACTTTAACAGGATTCAACTAACCTCAGCGACGTTCTGGCGTCGCTTCACGACTCCTGATCAGCGCGTCTATTCGGGTACTGATACTTTGTCGTCGGAACGTCCGTATTTCTCAGTCCGACCGGTTACGCGCTGGACTCATGTCCCCGGTCCGCTTTCCTGTCCGATCATTGACTCTCCGGTTCTTAAAAAAATTTAATCATGCGCTCCTCTGACCGTCGTCGGTAAGACGGTAACCCAAACTGATCAACCCCCCGCCCCAACTGTCGCAGTTCGCCCCTTGTATCCCCAATTCCTCGTCCTTCTCCTTCTCTCCCTTCACGCTCATCCTGTGCGGCCTTATTCACCCTAGAGGTCGCTGGTGTTGAGGGGACGAAAGGTGATACCACTGCGCTTCGCGTCAGACGGTGGTGGTGGTGGGGGAGGGTACTTCGCCGTAAAGGGTTCATAGGCTACGGAATATAGGCATATATATATATCTATATATATAGTAATTTTAAACTACTTACTTCCATATACTATATATATATATTTATATATTTATACATTTGGGTGAGGAGATCTTCACATGCAACTGAGTGGTCATTTCCAGTGTGTGTCTAATGATCCGACACACCCGGTGGCTTGGGCTGACACTGAGACACCGCACATACGTCGGTATACAATATCATGTATCATGCAGCATCCATCACACACAGAATGTGGTTCTGACTGCAGAGAGGATGAGCTGGACACAGACAGGCCTTGTTGTGGCCTTTTGAACACCGTAGGGCGTAGGCAAAATAATCTGTTGGAACAGTTGACCAGGTTTTTGTAAGATCAACAATAAATATATCAATAGAAAGAGTAGACCCTAAAGCAGAATTTGACAGGGGGTGCGTACGCACCTTACGCACCTTGTATGGCTACGCCACTGGTCCGTGCCTCAGCCTATAAGCAAAGTTGTGCAAAGTCCAAGCAGCGCATAGTTGGAATTTGAAACATACATGTAATAAGAGAGAGAAACGGAGAGAGAGAAGAGACAGATGGACAGATAGGGATAGAGATTGTAGAGAGACAGGGACAGACAGAGACAGTCAGAGAAGGAGAGAGGAAAATAGACATGAGAGAGAGGAGAGCCAGAGAAAGGCAGAGGAGACAGAGACTCTGCTTGCACAACCCGGGCAGAATTAATTCCAACCCGGGCAGTGCCCATAATTGCCCGGGCGTGGATACGCCACTGCAAATGGGGCGAGTTGAAAATTTGAAGCCCGAACGATTGACAAGTTCAAAAGATGTCAGTCAAGGGAAATTTCATCGCCCTTGATAAGTTTAAAATGTGATATATAATAGCCATTTATAATACATACATACCTGCATACATACATTTATATGGTAAACTATTCCTATACTTTTTAGATTTGTCATTTCCATATATATCTATATGTGTGTACATATATATAATTATATATATACATTCATATATATATTTATATAAGCTCTTGAAAAGTATTGTATGCGTTGCTCTTTGTTGTTAGGTAGCGGAGAGTTTCTTTTTAAATTGAGATATATAGATTTGTCATCATAGTCACACAACACAAATACAATACATGCTTACATAAATCTATACTTACATACTTACGAGTTTTCTACTTTGTTTCGGCTGGGCTAGAGCTGCATTCCACCTTTCCGGAAATAGATAGAAGGATCGGCCCAACGTACTAGGATATCGAAGGCTGGCGCGTAACAAGTTAGCGCGGCTACCTAGAAACGTTGGCTCAAAGTCCAGTTGGCTATGGTTAGCTCGGCCGTGAGCCCTGCATATCTATATCGTGACCCATTTGGACAATTCTCCCGGTTTGAAAAGAGGACACCTTGGCTATGCAAATCCAACAACAACTGAGCACTTACACAACACATATGCTATATATATATATATATATATATATATATATATATATATATATATATATATATATATATATATATATATATATATTGCTATATATATATATGTAGGCAGCTGCTGTTTTCTATTATGAACAACAAGCCAATGTAATGTAATGTAAATCTTCGAAAATTTTTCAGCGCCCACAAAAGCCACGTCAGGGAGACCAGCTTAATATCCGGCGCTATATCAAATCAAGTCCGCAATAGCCAAACTCCTCTGTTCGTTCCGGTGCTAGGTCAAAATCCGGGAGGTCAAGCCGAGGAGACAGCACAGTGCTACGGTAGTAATCGGTAATGATGGTGGTCGTGTGGTGGCGCAGGAGTAGAATCAGGATAGGATAGCTATAGTTCAGTTTTCAGCCGTGAGTGGAAATAGCAGAGGAGAGTGCAAGCGGACGAGAGGTTAAATTAAAGAGGCGAGATAGGAGGATGAACAAACTGGCGGAGGTCATTTGGGAGTCCGTTCCAAAGCTGTCAAGCATAGACTAAGAAGTGGTTACAGAATTTCAGAGATGATGAGACATGGAGGCCGAGAAAGAGAAAGGTATGATGATGAGCGAGTAGACCTGGGCAGTCAATTGGATTGTGAATAGCTGGCGAATGTATGAGGGCTTAGACGTTTGAAGGGCATTGTAGGAAAGAGATGCAATTTTGTAATGGATGCGTTGAGTTTTGGTGACTGCGTGGGCGAGAGCATTCTGGACTGTTTGTAAGGCGTTTTATCTGAGAAGATTCGATGTTGTAAAAAAGGGAATTACCGTAGTCGAGTTTGGAATGAACAATTGAAGTGGGTGCACGCGGTCTTGTAATCAAGTATTAGGCGCAATCGACGAAGGTCGCGAACGTGCATATAGCAGGTGCGAGATAGCTGGGTGATCGGTCGGCAAAGGTAAGGTTTTTATCAAGGATGATTACAAGATTGCGGACAGGAGAAGAGTAAGGCATGGGAGAATTGGGGTGCGCTGGTGAAAGGTCGGAAGGATAGGCTAGTTTATTTAATTGCTCGCGGAGGCCAATAATGAGAAATTCAGTCTTTGAAGGGTTAAGGCATAGCAGCTAGGTTAGCGGTCATCCAGGCTGAAATCTGGGTAATGGCGTTACGTAGATGATTTATTGCATCTGGAAGAGAGTGGAGGGAAGAAAGATATGGAGTTGTGTGTCGTCAGCATATAGGTGATGATCAACAGAGGATGAGGAAATGAGTTTGCTGAGTGGGGGAGGTGTAAAGAATGTACAGCAGAGGACCGAGAACAGAACCTTGAGGAACATCGCAGGTGAGGGTATGCCAATTAGGAAATGTTGCAAAGGAAATGTTACAAAGATTTTTCTTCCTGAAAACTGTTGTGTCGATATCTGCTGATCAGGAAATTGACCTTGACATTTTTATAACGCGTGCCCGGGACAGTTGTTTTGGAATCGCCTCTTTAGGGATTTCCTCTCACAGTTTCGGTCCAGCTGATTGACAACATTTTCATTCATACAGAATCATGAAGTGCAACATGTCACTGAAGTGTCATTTTTTGCATTCACACTTGGACTTCTTTTCTGCTAATCTCGTTGCAGTGTGAGTGCCATAACAATGGCATAAGGTTTCACCAAGACATTGCTACAATGGAAAAGAAGTATCGTGGCAACTAGAACCAATCAATGCTAAGCAACTATTTTGGAAACTAAGGCGATGAGCATCAAGTAAGTAAGTAAGTAGCCTTTTAATAATGAAAGTCAAACGCTCATATTTTACGAAGTATAGACAGTAATATTAAATGTTACTGTCGTTGGATCAGGAAAGGCTTTTAGCAGCTACTATATGAGCGCTTCTGACGATCGTTTCAAGATGGTTTAAACTGTTCGAAGAATGGTAAGTTCATTGGTAGCCGATGATGCAAAGTCTACACGTAATAAAAAAAATCAGCAGCAAAACACTTGTAACTCAGTTGAGCTAATGCAAGAAGTAAGAGGCACGATTAAACACGCTCACTTGAGCAAGACTTATTTTATGTATTCCTCCACTTTCCTACGTAATAGTCAATCTGAAAGTATAATTGTATTCAGCTTGGAGCTGTAAAAAATTCAGGAAACAAAACTTTAAAAAACCTGTTCTCCATTGTTAATATTATTGATTACTTTCCAGAAACCCAAGACACGTCTGTTTAAGAGAATAAGGGCCCTTTGACCGGATCTATTTAAATTTAAACGGAACTCGAAAAACTGCCCATCCTTCGAGTTCGAGTTGAAACAGAATGGTCTACCTGATTTTGACCCTTTTCCGTTTAAGACAGCACCGAAAATACCGGTCACATGAAAGCTTCTCTCTATGTCCCACACTGATATATTTCGGCAACCTCCGTTAATGTTCAAGTGAAGTCTCTTCTCACGTATTTACTCAGCTGACTATTGCTGCAAGGACAAGAAGAGGCTCCCTTATCTTACTATTGTCAAGAACACAAGAAGCCTATTATAGAGGGACATCTAAAAACATATGGCGTCCTTGACCTTCCTCTTTAAGAAACAATGGTAGGTCTAATATCAGCTGGTTTTTCAGCCAGTTTTCCTGTCGTCCTGACAGAAAAGGCCTATTGTTTCTCGTTCTTCCTCTCCTCCTCCTCCTCTTCCTCCTCTTCCTTGACATCCACCTCCTCTTCCTCCTCTTCCTTTACATCCACCTCCTCTTCCTCCTCTTCCTTGACATCCACCTCCTCTTCCTCATCTTCCTCTCCTCCTCCTCTTCCTCCTCTTCCTCTCCTCCTCCTCCTCTTCCTCCTCTTCCTCTCCTCCTCCTCTTCCTCCTCTTCCTTGACATCCACCTCCTCTTCCTCATCTTCTTCTGTCTTCTGTCAGGTGTGTGCCGACGATTCTCCCTTATCTAGACTCAATCTCAGCTCTTCGTGCTGTTTTTCAATAGTCATTGATTTGTTATTATCCATCTAGTTTAACTTACGGAAATCTTGAGCCACAGGCTAAAAAGTCAAATCTTGCGACGACTAATTCGATCACTTACAATCATTCAATCGTCCTGAAACTTGGCAGATAGACTCGCCCTCGCAGACACTTCATTCTATAAAATTTCAGCTCCCCAAAAAAGGCTAGCTTATAGAATCGGGGTCTCAACTTTTCGAATCGGTGACTCAACTTTTCCGATACGCAGCGTTGCCATTGGCCGCAACAAAAACGGGCGCGCTGACTGATTAAACGCACGCTATGACGTAAAATGAACGCGGACTATATATTTCTAGAGGTAACTGCTTCATAAGACGCATTATAGGATACTAGATGGATATAGTAAAAAAACTTTGTTTTTACGGGCTGCATTTTATTTCTACAAATTTATTCAGAATCCAAAAACGACCCATGGTACACCAGGTTGCATTTACCCAATCAGACCGTTCTTGCATCTGCTCTGGTGACTCTGCAACTAAGTCACTGTCGTCAGCGATTGTTGAGCATCTGCCAATTTATTTACTGTTACTTCGGCATCGACTGACTTCAGCTCATCATCATTTCTATCCATGCCACTGTAATTCCATACATTCATTCCTCTCCATGTCATAAGTAAAACCAGGTCTATTTCGCATTCCACACATGATTCTCTCCTTCCCATATAAAAATAAAACCAAGTCTAATTAGCATTCCATACATTCATTCCTCTCCATATGAAAAGTAAAACCAAGTCTATTTAGCATTTACTTCCTCTCCAAGTCACTGTATTTCATGGTTTTTACCGGTATAATGAGTCTTTCATTCTACACTCGGACCCATATAGCAATTTAATTAGCCCGGAATTCAAGTGATACTTATTAGTCTAGCTCTTTTGCATCTCTGAGTCAATGTCACTCGGAAAGTTTGAATTACTAATTAAATCTCGAAGATCCTTAATTAGCATTTCATCCGTGGTGTCAGCTATCTCCCAAGCATAAACTGTCACAGTCCATATGACTATAGGTCACCAATGACTCACCATATATATATCCATTCTGTTCTTAATATTCTGTCAAAATATCAAGATATCATGATCTAATAGCAACTGAGCAGGACTGATGAGGAAATCCTATTCCCCTACAATGCATGCACACTTTCCAATGTACATGCATGCATACAAACATACGTAATAATAATAATAATAATAATTTTCGTTTATTAATTCAAAGTGACCAGTATACGCAGTAAGATTACATGATATGGTATAGTAACAAATGATAACAAGTTTAACAGGAGTCGAATTTTACTGTATGGCAGCCTGCAAGACACCCATCTGTCCTACTGCTCTGGTTATGATTTTTTTATTCATATAGGGCCTATTTAATTCGAAGCGAAGACCATCAACTGATGTCTTCGTCATTGTCTTGGACAGAATGATAACGGTGTTATAGAAGTATATATATATATATATATATATATATATATATATATATATATATATATATATATATATATGTTTAATAGAACAGACTGACTAACCGCAGCGAGTTATATATATAGAAAGGCAGACGAAGCTAATATATCAGGTACAGTACTGTTGTTGATGGGAACTTCACCGATCGTTAAAAAGCCTTAACTAGCGTGTGTATGTTACCGTCTTTGTAAAGTATTCTCGGTATAAAATTACTGTCGTCTTTTATGCATGGGAAGTTGGAAAAGGTGCGATTTCACTGTTTTGTTGAATGTTGACATACAGTATAGGCCTACAGCGAAAAGCGCTTCTGGCTTCAGATAGTTCTTTGTACATAATTTCGACTATGGAAGATACGGCGGCAACAATTGCAAACTTAAATAACAACAGTTTAACTCCGCTTTTGCAAAGATAATTTCTTAAACAATTGTCAGAATACATTTAAAGGGCATCACATACAAGTTCAAACATTGTGCACTCTTTCATTTCATACCAACTGTATATTAACTTAACTAGGCCTATTTATTGCCAAGTAGCTCATTTAACCTATACACGTGTAGGTGGATGGCGTTTAAAAGAAATGTAGAGGAGATACGAAACGTGCGGTCTGGCTACCGTGATAAGCTACCAAATACCAACCAAAAAGCACGAAATTTGGAGCTGACGAAGATACAGTGAAAGTCCAAACGTACAAAAATTATGAGCAAATTTCACAAATGACGAACTAATCTATGGGGATGAACAGGAAGCACAAACAATAATTATCCGACATATACCATCGTTCAATATTATAGGCTCTAGTAGATGGATCTTGAGCTGGTCTACTGTACGATTATTTCGCAAAAGTCGTAATCATATAGCGCACGAATATTCAACATAACTGTGGTACTGTACTAAAGCCAGACATCAGATCAGTGAACTGCTGCATAAACGAGACACATAAGCGTGACACGCATACACAATACCACACTGCTATTAATTCAGATTCAGGTCAATTCAACAAAACAAAGTCATCAGCTGCGTTTCATAAGGTCATATTAAGAAAAACTAATTATCCGAAAAATAGGCCTATTAATGTGACCGCACCTGAGAAATCCATCGCAAAGCAGGAAAAGTTCATTTGCGAGAATTCAGGTGCAAATAAATGGGCCAGAACGATTTCTTTGTATATTTATATTCTGTGTTATGTTATCCATAGTCCTGATGTAGAGTTTCTCTCTATCTAAACATTTCCAATACAATGACCAGCACCAAAACTTCAGCAATTCAATTAATGCCACAGTCTGAAGTCGTGTACGTGTACCTCGGTCTCTTAGACTACACTCCCTGCGAATGACCACTGCACTTAGAGCAATCTCAGAGGCGTATAAATAAAGCCCAGTTTGGTAGACTGGCACAACGACTTAGAACGAGTCGTGGTTGTCGTAAAACTTTACTCGCCATTAAAACATGTTTTCAAGATTGAAAGATCTTTTCGCCACTACTTGTGAACCGCGAAGAGATAGAGTCTACATTAGGGTGGGGCAAATCGCAGTTGCTCCAACCAGACAATAATAAATAGAAGCTCCCTCATCTACTGGTTAATGAAATAATTCATTTTCATATTTTGTATCATGTCTAGGGGTCGCAACTTTAAAAGATGTGTGACGTAATATATTTCATTAGAAATTAATACACATTTATTAATATTATTACAATGGGGTCATGGAAACTCATTAATTGCTACTATAATATATTACACTATATTATATTGTGGGGCGCGGTGGTGTAGGGGTATGTTCGGTGCCTTGCAGCCCGAGGGTTGCGGGTTCGAATCCACCTCAAGCCGTCGCGTAGGGACCCTGGGCAAGTCCTTCACTCGCAATTGCTCATGCGCTTCGGCGTGAAACTCCGATTCAGTGTCCGCGCTGTAGTCGGGAGCGCCTCTGAGTAGAAATCTGAAGGGGCGCTATAACAAGTGCTCATACATACATGCATACACAATCACATTAATACACACATTAGACAATACACACACAGTTACACATTGTGCTGGCCCTGCAGGGCACACTCATCGAAAAATCAAAGAAGAACACTGTGTTCTGGTATGCATCCCTAGCCGAAGTTATGTTGAACATCTTGTTGCTGCATCAGGAAAGCCTGCAGATATTTCAAGAGAAATTTTGTCCGTGATTAGAGATAGTAGATCAGAACCAACGTTACGAGCACCCGTTTGTGATGGAACAGCTGTGAATACCGGTTGAAACAATGGAGTAATCCGAAACATTGAACTTCATCTCAGAAGACCTCTTCAGTGGTTAATTTGTTTAATGCATGCTAACGAATTGATTCAGAAGAAGCTAATGGAAGTCGTTGATGGGAAGACCACTGGTCCAAGAACTGCAGAAGGACAGATATCAGACATGTTGGAATTTGACTCACAACAGAAACCAATCATTGAATTTTCTCCTGTTTCAGGTTGTGTTGCTGAACTTGAAGATACGATGATGAATGACCTAAGTAAAGATCAGTTGTAGGCCTACTTGCTTAAAATATGTCTGCTGATTCGATGTGGCTACAATGCTAGTGAGAATCACATCTCCTACTTGCAGACCGCTCAACCAGGTGCACTCAGTCATGCCAGATGGCTAACTAAAGCCAACCGATTGCTTAGGTTGTATGCTTGCCAAGAATGTCCTTCCTATAATCTGCAACGCTTTGTAAAATTCATACTGAATTTCTATGCACCATCATGGTTTAATATCAAACCTCATCGGTCGTGCCAGGATGGAGCAAAGAACTTCTTCTTCATGCTATAATTGTACCAGAAACTTGACAAAATTGATCAAGCTGTCATCACTCCAGTAGGCCTACTTCAGAACAACAGCTACTTTGCCATCCTGAGAATATCTTGTTGGCAGCCGTTGGCGATGAAGATGAATATAATAGGGAAATTTTCATGTGAGAAAAATCTAATGGCTAGAAATACTCACTCCAGTGATACAATTCGTTGCTTTGACAAGAAAACTATTACAGTTAAATTTACATCTGATTCGTACATAAATATGGCTGACTGGGGAAAATGCGACTTCGACGCACCTCCACACCTGCAAGACATCACGTCGAAAGCTGTTGGCAGTAATGAACGAGTAGTTCTACCTCACTATCCGTGTCATTAGCAAGATGTGGAGAGAAATATCAAAGACGTTTCTGCAGTCTGTGGCCGAGTTACGGACATGACTCACGCCACGGTGATGTCATGCAAATGAAGAAATCAAGATTGGACTTGCCAACTATAGAAACTAAAGCTGATTTTCTGATCAATCAATCATTTTGCAAAGTTAAACAAAATCATCAGTTAAAAAATTTCAACACGGCTACAAAAAAGGAGGCCCTAAAGGGATAAAGAATCAAGTAGGGACACCAAATGATTACAGCACTGTGCCGGATGTTTTTTCTTACATTTTTTTTTTTATTACTCATTGTTGTTTGTAGCTCTAACTTTGGGTTCTAAATTTAAAAGTCATAACCATTAAACCGGCTGA